>JAFVLL020022273.1:25480-79601 GCA_021397915.2 Tor tambroides
TTTTTGTTGGCTAAATAATTGATTGAAGACTGTTTTTTTAAATTTTTGTAATAAAAGTTGTTCAAAGGTCTCTCTCTCTCTCTCTCTCTCTCTCTGTCTGTACGTTCATTGCTGTCGGCTCTATATTTTACCCTCGTCACCAGGAGATTTCTTTGCCTGGTCCTTGAGGGGTGTTAGTGGTGGATTTACAAATGGGGGGGTTGTGTCTTATCTTGGTTAAACCCCAGACCACTGTGGCCAGTCGTGCCTGTCTAATGAGGATGTTTCCCTGTATCCCTGAGGGGCCTGACTGTCCCATTGTGAATTTGGTTAGATGAAAACACTCATAACAACCCCACAAACAAAAACTTTCCCAAGAAATTATTCAAGTCAACATTCAGTAATAAAGCACAAAGAAACAAATTAAGAGCAGTACGTGGGGTCATTATTTGAACAGTGTGATTGGTGCAGTGTGTGAATAAATTGAGAAATTACTCCCTTGAAATTCCCATTTATGCCTTTTTATGACAGATATCTGTTTTTCATTTGCGTTATACATTTTTAGGACCCGGAATGCTTAGTCAAAATGAAAGCTAAATTGATTATGCATGTTCTTGGTTTTATTATGCTCAATTCATGTGCTGCAGTTATTTTATATTGGTTGTATATTAGAGATTTTTTGGAGATTATATATCCATATCGGTTAAATGTTTAATCTTTAAATACATTAATAACACTGTTAAATGTGATCTTTTGTAACTCTCAAGATGAATATCCATTTTCTTTTCTGTAGATTTTAGTTTTTATTTTAGTTTGTTTAGACAAAATGGTTTTGAATTTCTATATCGTTTATCACCCATGACATGAAAATCTCATTATAGGACAGAATTTTGAGGTCTGTGTCCAGGGCACTGCTGTATTCTTTTATATAAAACTGGATTTCATAGAATAGTTCATAAAATCTGAATATTTTTTTATATATATATATATATATATATATATTTGCAATTGGGCCTCTAATTTTGATGTGCCATTAATGTTCTTTCTCCTCTGCATGTCCTTCTCCTTGTTGCGGTCCATCGACAAAGGTAAGCAAGTTTATCATCCATCCACCTGCTTGTTCATTTGCCTTTGTTTATGCATTCAGCTTTGGCGACATTCATGCTTTCTTGTGATACAAACATACACAGTTCATTAGAGCTAGCTGAGTGAATTAAATGGGCTGAGGAGGAGGGGAGGTCGTGAGAACAGTCCGACAGCCTCTCCCGAACATGCCTCGACTATCAATACGACCGCCACACACATGTAAACAAACCCACCAGGCCACTTCTGCCACAACACAATGTCATGCCTTTTAAGACTTACTCATTCACACCCCACACATAAAGACCACTTTTATCCCACTCTTTTGGTCAAGTAGGAAGAGGTGATGTTCTTCAAGATGAAAAGAGAAAGAGAAGAGTGAGTCACGTCTTGAATAAAACGTGGCCACTGTGTGAGTGACTCTATAATGGTTTCCCTGTTCGCTGATAAACCGTTTCTTGGGATGTTTAAAGCTTCACTAATAAATAATGCAGGCTATTATTAAAGCTTTTCTTTGTTTTTGCTCATTTTGCAGCAGGTTTAAACTGATCTCTTTGGAAAGCTCATGTGGATTGAGATGAAAGATTTAGGCTTTTTTGATGTAGAGCAAAAATTCAAGGCACATGCAAATGCATACTGTGTAATTTTCCAATTACTTAAAAATACATTTTAGCCAAACATGTAAATTTGTTCATTTACTCACCATCATGCTATTCCAAACCCATATGACTTTCTTTCTTCAGTGGAACACAAAAGGAGATGATTTGAGTAATGTTCACCCTGCTCTATTCCATAAAATTAAAGGTGGGATAAGCAATTTCTGGAAGCCAATGTTGATATTTGAAATCACCAAAACAAACACGCCCCAAAAGGGCCTCGCCCCTATTTTGATAGCTCCGCCCCACATATACGTAGCCTACGTTCTGTGAAACAAAGCAAAACCAATGTTATACCGTGTCTACACCGGACGTGAGCAGCGCAACAAAATACTGAAAGTCATTATAATCAGTGATGCTGTCTACACTGGATGCTGCGCGGTTCGACACGACAAATCCGCAACAGAAAACTGCTGCCGCGTTCTATTTATGACGTGCTGACACAAATTTCAAATGATTTTCAATGGTCGCTTTATCGCGTCCAGTGTAGGCAGACTTTAGCTGTTGCGACGCGCCACGTCCAGTGTAGATACGGTGTTACTAACCTATCGAGGAGAACCAAGGCAACCTCGGCGTCCGATCACAGGCCTTCCGCTCTTTGTTCTCTCCAGCGCTGGAAAGCTGATCCGATATTTACATGGGTCCTACTTCTTGCCTTATCGTTCCGCAGACGTTTTCCTCTTGTTTTTTATCCGCCATCTCTATCTTTGTCACTCGGCTCGGCTGTTCACTGAACGCTCTCTCCTCCACATCATGAGTAGACATGCCCCTTACTGCTGATTGGCTACAAGTTTGTTTTGGTACTCGGCCCCGACTCAGTTTTCTAAAGCGATTTTGAAAAATTACATACCCCACCTTTAAAAAAAAATTTAAAAAAAAATGGATGGGGACCATTTCCACAAAGTAGACATGCATGACACATTGGCTAAATTCCATGTCTTCCTAAGCAGTTTGATAGCTTCATGTGAGAAATGCACTTTGTATTTTTGAAGTGGTAAATAAAACACATTATTGGAGTTTGTTTTGCAAAAAAATACTATTTCAGTCTTTCTCACGTCCAAAGGTTGGCATCTACCAACCCAGACAATGTTACAAAGAACAACCCAGTAACTTTTTTTGCTAAGCCTTTCTCTGCAAGCTTGATGGGAAAATAAATGAAAAAGCAAGCTGCTCAGGTTTTGTTCCCCCTGTGAAGTAGAACCGCGATCTTATTATTGTAATACCACCCCTTATTCTTCACGTTTCCACCCACGGCAGTGAAACCAGTTCTAATGCCATGGCGAAAGTTTGAGAAAACCATGCTAACTGTTCTGTCATTGGCTGCACTGACGAGCACAGAACACTATTTAGAGTCCCAGCCTCAGAGGAGACAAGAGAGCAGTGAATTTGATTTATTTACTGTACATTACTTTGCTGCCACATAGATCTAATATAAACATGCGACTTCTTTCTGAGCTGTTTGCTTTCACAGACATAGCCGACTGTTTTTGTAACTTGTGTTTTTTTTTTGTTTTTTTTTTACATGTGTGTATTTGACAGTTTAAGCAAAGTAAGACATGAAAGAACTTGGTTTAGTACTCGCATGGCGTGACAGCCACTTTCTATGCGCGTGCTTTGGGCGTGTGCACTTAAATTATATCAGAAGCTTAAACTAGTATGGTTTAAAACTAGTGGTGTCAAAATTAGCGCGTTAACGATTAATTTTTTCTGATTAACGCGTTAAAAATATTTAACGCAATTAACGCAGGGGCGGGGCTAGGGTTGGCCACCCCATTCGCAACTGCTGCCTCTGTCTCTTTTTTTCTTGAAAAGGATTGCATTTATTTAGATGCAGAACGTCTTTGACCACATCAAACGGGAGACGTTTCAGACGCGCTCTAACTTCGCCTCCGCGCCAGGCGCGAGTCAAACGAGCGCATAGATACTGTGCTCGTAGCTCGCGCTCTTCAAATACATGCCGGCACGTGCTGTAGCCTGTATCATTTCATATCAAACAGTGAAAGAAACTATGTGCATGCAATGTCGTAGTTACGCCATCATTTAAGGCATGAAGTTACCAAAAAGGCGATTAAAGCTGCCTTAAAACTGTGTGCATGCAAGCAATATGTTATATATGCGCCACATTTAAGAACATGTCTCTGAAATGGTTTTAAAAACTGTCCTGAGGCACCCCAGCACTCTCTCCCTTATATAACACTCCCGATTCAACTCGTCCACTCATTAGTAGAGACTTTAAGACCTGAAGTGAGTCAGAAAAGGTAAAGAGTTGTGAGAAAATACGATGCATGTCAAGATCCACGTCACGCAGCAGTAGCAGCTTTTAAAGCAATAGCAGGCAAATAAGCTAATAACCAGCTGCTGTGATGTCTATTAATCCAAGAACAAAAGAAGAAAGAGGAAATCAATAACTTTTATAGCTTTACGGGGTTCATCTACATTTAATTTAGAATTTAGTGTTTGGTAACTATTCATTTTCCATATATTTCTGCTAAAGGGCGCAGGTAGCTAAATATGTCATTTATTATAATAGGTTCATGTGAAGATTGTTTTAAGTTCACTTAAATTAGAAGTTAAGTCTAATAAATGTAAAAATTGATAGCTCTCAATTATACTGTAACGCTGAATGGCTACAGTCAATGGTTAAATATTAAGGGGAAAAAACTATTTTATAGAGACATCAGTAGTATTGATATCAGTGAAGCTGGCCTTCAATCATAAAACAGATGCCATTAAAGAAATATTAAAAATATACTGTCTTTATGTTGTTTGTACATTGTACATTTGAAGATTGAATGCGAAATTATTGCAATATAAAAGTATATTTAAAAACTTTAATGTTAGGTGGAATTAATCGCGATTAATTTTAGAAAAATGTGCGATTTAATTAGTTAATTTTTTTTAATCGATTGACAGCACTATTTAAAACGCATTATTTCAGCACAGTAGACAATAATCAAAACCAAACAGATGTTTTTAGCAGAGTATCAGTGGTACGAGCTGTAAAGGCACAACCCTATTCTAGAAAAGGGGGTGGGGAGCAGCAGCTCATTTGCATTTAAAGAGACATGCACGAAAATGGCGTGTTTCTGCTTCCACTCAAAATAGCCATTTTCAAAATGATATAATAAATGATCTGTGGGGTATTTTGAGCTAAAACTTCCCAGACACATTCTGGGGACACCTGAGACTTGTATTACGTATTGTAAAAAGGGGCATAATAGGTCTCCTTTAATGTGTTACTTGTCATTTCTTAGTAATTATTTGTGAAATCATCTAGCAATTGCTGAGTGAAAATAGTTTCAAAGTAAATCGTACACCAATTTTTTTTTTCAGTATAAACTGTTTAGTGCAAATCTTGCTTGTGATTCACTTTCGTAATATGGAAAGAGCAGCTTGTACGTGCCGGTGTAAATTTTTTGTGTTCCACAGAACAAAGCCAGTCATAAAGGTTTTAAATAACGTGTCATTTTTAGGGTGAGCTGTCCCTTTAAGACATGCGTAAGTGCGTCGGCGGCAGGTGAATTTCATCATCTCCTGTGAACTAAGTGCTGAGTATGTCCAATAAGTGGGTTAATTATCATTCTCTCAGTGTGCATCCATTAAAGTAGTGCTTTCAGCTGTATGGTTGAAAAAATGTCAAGATTTGGTCTCTGTGAGGTCCTCCCTCACTCTTTGCTCTATTTTTTCCCTTCCAAAGCTCATACTCTGTCTCTCTGCCTCTGAGCCAGAGACAGCAAAAGCAGGAGACAACGGATGTTTATTCCTTTCTGCTGTTATGTCTGCTGCTGTATGTAATGACAGGCTGCTTAGTGGCCGGCTGAAATAAGTGTTTCTATCTGTCTCACTCTTCCGCCCTTGGGACTTCTGTGGCTATATCGCTCTCTCCTAGTCCCAGGTTTGCTAAACTGGTCGCACAATTATAGTAAAGACACATACTGTCATGGCAGCTCAAAACTCAAACGCATGTTCGGACACTGATGCAATAGTCCAAATGGTGTCATAGCTTGAGGGCTTTCACACTACTGCTTTTGGTCAACCTGAGTCCATTTGCCATCAAAGTTTGGTCCTTGAACTGTTGTCAACAATGTGACTTACACATTCTGACTAGCATGTAACTTAGTTCAAGTATACTTGTGTATTTTATCAATTATTTTTTTTTTTTTTTTTTTTTTTTGTTGAAGATGCAAATTGTAACTTTATGCATTTTTTATGCACAAACATTTATGCGCTAGGAAAGCGCTTTAGTGTTCGTCTACTGTTCAGTGTTGTCATTAACTCAAACTGTTGAAAATCAGTTTTGATAATTAGGTATTTTGGTAAATAAAGCTGAAATAAAATATGAATATTTGATGGGAAAACTTATTTATTTCAGTTAGCTGCCAAGGTAACATTTTATTTAGTTTAAGAGACTGAGGTTACTAAACTAAACTAAAAATAAATGTAAAAAAACTAATAAAAATGATTAAAACATAACAATTACTAAAACAAAAACGAAGTTGAAAGCTAAAGAGAAAATCTGTAAAAAATAGTATGAATTTAAATAGTATATAATACTATATTTTCATTACCATTTTCATCACCGTATGTTTTGTTTTATTTAATAGTTTATCCAAATTAAAATTGTCCTATATGACCCCCTTATGACCCTTTAATATTGCTTATTTACTACGATTTTTGTCTTCAGTTTTGTTGATGAAAACTAAACCCTTTTATTTGATAAAACGCTTTACTTTCCTTAATTTATGATTTTATATAAAAAGACATTTTTATTTATTTAAAAAGAGACTTTATAATCTAGCAATTAAACCAAGTCAAGACATTCAGAGGTTTTTAAATCCAAGCTGATTAAGTTTAGTTTTAGTATGAGATTATTTGAGCTCTGCACTATCACTCACTTCCTGTTCACCCTAATCCTTTAGTCTGAAACCTCTTAATGTTGTCATAAATGTGTCCTCATAGGCAATCTGTCGAAGTAGGAGTCGTATTCAAAGTAATTAGGAGAGCTAATTATCTGGAGAGTCAGAGTAGGATGCTAGAGTACAGCCTGCAGATTTATGTATGTGTCTTTTTGTCTAAGCTCTGAGTCAGCATGACTTTATTGTTTTAGCAGATAGAGATGAAAGCAAATAAAATGGTTTAAGAAGGTGAAAGTGCTTTCATGTTTTCCCCAGATCGCCTGGGGTCCGGTTCCAGGCCCCTACACATGCAGGTACTTAAGTGTTCATTACTCATATGTTAGTGCATAGCTGAGAGAGAAAAGACTACAGCTTCACAGCTGCTTTAAAAAAGCTTCCCTGCAGACCTGTTGGGCCTTGATTTGTTGTGGCAGGTCCGCGTCTGAGCACATCTCGGGTCCTGGCCTGGCTTTACCTCCTTTAACTGTGGCCAAAAATGGTTTGATTCGTTTAAAATGCAGGCAGATTTTTTTTTTTTTTTTTTTTTTTTGATTTCAGCCCTTTAATCATATGAAGTGGTGGGTGTGTAGACATGCCGAACGCCAACCATGCTGTCACATGCACCCTCGCGGCCCTCTCCCCACCTGACTGCTCCCTCATTTTTCCTCGGGAAGATTTATAGTGGCTGGGATGTTGGAGACAGGCCATTACCATGAGCTCTTAGAACTCATCATTCAAGCAAAGAGGCGAACACAGAGCCCACTACCTGCCTTCCTGAGCATCCTAAGATCATGTAGCAGGGAAACTAACACTGTTGTGGTGTTTATTTTGAACCATGTTTTCTGAGCACAAAAGGCTCTTTAGGAATTTGAATAGCAGTGATTTATGCTCTTATTGAGGAGAGTTTCTCTGTGAGGGCAGCTGATAGAGTGCTTAATGCATTTTTGTGTCTTCTAAATAGTGATGCATGATAAATAAATGTATTTGTATTTTTTTTTTTTGCATGCATTAAATTGTACGTAATACTGATATTGAGTATTTAATTGTAGACACTAATGTTCCCTGTTTTTATATTTGAATTACTTTTGCCATCTAATAATCAGTTAATATTTAAAAAACAGTAATAATTTAATAACACCGCTAAATGTTTTCTCATTAAGAAATCTCAAAATGACAATCCATTTTTCATACTGTAAATTATAATGATGTGGTGCATAAATTTTATTTTGTGTTTAAAATTGACTGGTTTTTAGCATTATTTTTGGGGGGATTTATACAAAATAATATATCATTTTTCATTGAGCTTAATTTTTCATTTCTATTTTTTATTGAAAATAATTGATTTTGGCTAGAATTTTAATATGGGCGCATCTCTGCTTATAAACTGTTTATATTGCAGAAACCTTTTTGACACACTTATCAATCATTGAGATTTTAAATGTAAAATGAGCGTTTGAGATTCACCTGGGGAAACTTAACTTGATATGACAGGTTTGAGTCTTAATGGTCCAGGTTTTAGTGTCTTCTCTCTCTCTGCAAACATATAGGCATAATTTGATGCTTTGCGGCTTGTCTGTATATGTATAGTAACTTGATCCAGGCGTCTCTCATGATGTCGGCAGAACAAGTGGCGAAGTCATCATCAGCCTGTCAATGCACCGCCAAAAGAGTGGTGTCTCCCAGTGCCGTGTATAAATCAAGCCGTCCAGCACATTCCATGCACAAGTAGTGCTTTTTTTCCTACCTCATTCTTCCTTCTGGATCTGGGAGTTCACTCAGTCCACTGGCTTCCCTCCCGATTGGATTTGTGCCTCTGCATTCATTTTCTTCTTTCATGTCATCATCAACTTCTGAGAAGAGAAGAGTGTAATGCTGCAAAATCCTGTCGCAAGAAGTCGGTCAGTGAACCACATCATCATCATCTGAACGTGTAATTGTCAACCAGCAGTTGAAATCAGGCTCTGCGAGTGGAGTCTTGCTCCGTTTGATAAGATGATCTGATAGGATCCTGGAGCTCTTATGTGTTCTTTGTAGGGAATGGCACCCTCAGTCCTTAGTTTATTCCTCTAGTGCTTGTGAGCACCCTTCTTAAAACCAGAGTCAAAAATGGGATAGCCTGCAGTCTTGTGCATGGCTATGCATGAGCGAAGGCTACAAGACCACAAGAAAATATCAACTACATCATAGGGGTTTTCAAACTGGACCCCAGGGGTCACAAGCTAGGACTAGGAGGGTTCAGTGATAACTCATAATTAAATAAAATAGTTTTTAGTGATGTCAAAGTTAATGTGTTAGCTTTATATATATATGTATATGTGTGTGTATGTGTGTGTATATATATATATATATATATATGTGTGTGTATATGTGTGTGTTTATATAGTTTGAAATATTCTATATATAAATGTTTATATAAAAATATTTAATACAATTTTTTTAACAAATTTACAGAATTTGATTCTGTTCTGATTTTTATGCACTAAAAATGAGAAAATATTAGATTTTTATTCTATTTGGCAGCCTTTTTTATCAAATCTGCATATAATTTTGTGTAAAAAAAAAAAAAAAAAGTTGAAGTGGTCACTGTTCTTTGTGAAACTGCTTTAAAATAATTTATTTTGAAAACTGCTATGCAAGTAATTTTAATAATTTGCTTTAGTACAATGACGATATACAAGGCATTTTTTTTATATTTAGGAAACAACGTTAGTTTTTCTAAAATTAACATTAACACACATGAATGAATGTAGCTGCCTTTGTTTTAGGAAGGTGGGTCCATCACAAGTGGAACATTACGTTTTTGGGTCCGTGGTGTCCAAAAGTTTGAGAAGAAGTCTTTCATTTCATCTGCCTATTGAGCTGACCAGCAACCCCCATCAAGTCCTCAATCTCAGTGGTAGGTCTTAGTTGAAGGATTTCCATCAAACCAGTCACATTTAAAGAAAGCCCTGTCTTTTGAACAAGGCCTTCTTTCACAGAAAGTGACTTCCAGACCGAGAGCTGTCAGGTTGATTAAATATCACTACTGCGCATTCCCTGACCTCTGAAGCATCCACGCTCCACGGAGACTCAGTCTTGCTCTGTCAGATCCGCTGACATTTCTATCTGCTTTGGTTGGAACTCTGTCTTTGCCCAATCGCAGCGGTGCTTTTTGTTTCTTCTCCAATCAACACGAGCGGTTCCATCGTTACAGGCCACCGAGCAGGATAAAGCTATTGCGCACCCTGTTCCTCTGGCAGCGTGACATTTAGAAAGTCTGTTTGTGTTTATCTGTCACAATCTGCCCATTTCCACTGTCTGTCAGCTAAGGTTGGACGAATCTTCCTCCACAGACAAATGCTGTGGCATTTCTGAGAAGTTAAAGATTATCATGACCTGAATGTTGGAGATTTATATCCGAGCTCCTGACTAATGTCGTGCTAAAGAGCATTGCTAATTGCCTCTGCCTGGTTTCATTCTTGACTGCTTTGAAGTTTCACTCATATTCTTGAAGGCACAAAGCCACATGCTTTATTATAACACAGTGACTTGAAGGTTGTTTACAGTTTAGCTCACTAATTAGCATATTAACTTTCCCCGTTATCATTTTTCCTCTCGCGCATTCGTTCTAATGTTAGTCACAAGCTGCTGTTTTGAATGATGTGTGTCTGAATCTTATCTTGCATACATTGTATGAAAACTGCAGACTGCATTGGTTATGGTAAAGTCTATATTTTTTTTATATATACACTGAAAAACATGCAGTTATATATACAGTTTATTAATAAATAACAGTACAAAGCTATATAAAATGTAGGTCATGTGCTGCTATTCGGAAAATGCAGAATTTGCCCAAAAAGCTTGTATGGATGCATATTTTGGGATGCCATCTAGGAACCTTGCGCTATATAGGATGGAATATATTAGTATTTGATCTGCATCACAGTTGATTGCCTTGTAAATGCAGAACCGGCCCTTCTGTCTCAAATACTGATGCTCAACTGAAACACATTTGGCAGATCACAGTCATAAAATGAATCACTTCCTTTGAGAACCTTTTCATCATTCATTTGTATGCCTTAGGATCTAATGTCTGCCAGTGACAAAGTCATTGTTTTGAGTGAAAATTTATTGTCTAAACTGAAAGGAATGACTCATGTAGATGTTGAATAAGTGTCTGGAAAAAGTCTATGTCTGACTGTAGTCATTATTAGTCAACCGCAGCATTTGGAGAGGCTACAAAAACTAACCTTGACAGTTCAAATGGCAGATTAAATAAAAAGACATATTTGAGATTTACCTTTTATTTCCCAGTTGTTCTCAAAGTTTTAAGGAATGTGTCACGTATTTTTGTTTGTGCATAGAGTAGTTAAGGGCTAGTCTGTAATGTCTTTCATACTAATCGACTGGTGATATGTTAATTAACGTCAATTTACAGTACTCATCTGGCTCGCCTGTGATTACTCTATTGTAATTACAACAATGGGTCACTTAACATGGGAATGGGGCGCATATTAAGGCAAAGCTAAGCTTATTTCGCATATAGCTGTCACAGGTAATCACCTCTCTTAAAATGGCTTTTTACACTATATGAAATCACATATGGCTCAGAAAATCCCTTTGAAGTGGTCAGGGTTGGATCAGTAGGATAACCCTGGTTTCGCTTCTGGAAGATTCCTCAGAGTCCTCCCTTGCTTGCTAAATGACCGCACCATGACACCGGAGGCGTCGACGAGAACGGCACTGGTGACGAATGTGAGCTCAAACGCACTCTTTCATGTCACCGCATCAGGAGACAGTGCTTTATTGTTGTGTGGATGGAGTTATCCCATGAGCTCTTTCTCAAGAATGACCGTTTTAGATATGGGCTTGGGCACATGAGACATTGACCATCATACAAACTCAATAAAAATGAGCTGTGCGATGCAAGCCGAATAAAGAGGTGAATAATTCACTGACATCTACCGAAGTTGACCTCTAGTTCAGCTGCTATTTGCTCTATTTATCAACCACCTTAAGTATGTATGTCAGCAAAGCAGTCCTTAGGGACGCTCACAGTGACGAAGCGAACCAAAGCCATTTGTTTTTGGCAGAGCTTGTATGACTGACTTTCTTCTGAGAAACCCAAAAAAAGAGTATTGTTTTTGTTCATGAAATGAAAGCTGGATTTAAAACAACATTGGACCTTATTGACTTTCACAGCATAGACAAAAACATTCTTTAAAAGAAAGTCATACAGATTTAAATGGGTGAGTAAATAACATCTCTATGCCTTTCAGCAGCTGAATATCTTCTTTTGTGCATTCAGTAGTTACGTGTTGAAGTCTCCAATTGCTAATTTAGCTTGTGTACAAATGGACAGATACCAAGAAACGAGTCCTTCAGATTAGCCATGTGACCGTAGAGTAGACCGTTCCTTCCGACTGGTATATTTTCCCCATTATGAAACGTAGAGTTTCATAAGCCGTCTTTCTAAGTATAAACCTCTGACCTTTCCAACATTCCCCAGATGCAGTGGAACATTAAATCGGATGACTTTATTGCATTGTTTCTTCGCTACCAAATTAACTGCCGCTTCTCCTGACCTCAGGCAAAAAAAGAAACTAAAATCTTTGAAAACGGCAAAGTGCATACCAAAACCAGTCTATACAGCTTTTGTCCGTTGCAGCAGGAAAGCCTTTTATGTGTGAAAGGGGGTTCTCGGCAGCAGGATAGAGCAGTCACTTTGCTTTAGATTTGCACTTGCCTCCTATTATCAAACACTGGGATTCAGACAGCTTTCAGAAGTATCTCATCACCTGCCTTTGCACTTAAAGGTGTGGGAGTGGAGCTCTTTGAAGCCGCGGCCCAGATGTGCCATTTGGTGTGGCGTAAAGCCACACAGCTATTTGAAGTCTTCTGTTTGTATGCCAGCCATTTCCTAAATCCCACTCTCATAGTTGGAAACAAAGCTCTAAAAGGAGGCACAAGCCATCCATATGAAGGATGGATGTTTGTTGTGCTGGGGGAAGGCAGAGTTGAGGGAATCTCGTGTTCTGATTAAATACGTTTAACCCAAGGTCATACGGTGCTGAGAGAGGGGGGTTCGTAGGCTTGTCTTAAATGTTTTATTGAATTTCTTTGAACTGTTATAGCTTGGGGGCGAAGCATAAGCCTTCCTGTCAGAGCCGAAACAATGCACGTGTTGCCTTTTAAAGAGCTGCTGTGGAATATGAGAGCTTTGATTTGCTTTTCAAATAATTTGTCACATTCCCTGACATATGGTCTTACAACATTGATTTGTGAAGTTTTTATTCTACGTCACGTGCAGTATGTTGTGTTTTATGCGGTAGCGAGGCCTCTAGGTGTTTGGCTTCTCGCTGTCATGTTGACTGACACGTTCTCGTGGGTTTAAATTAAAGGCCTGTTCACACCAAGTGTGATGTTACAAAGCAAAAGTTCACATTAAAGTATTAAATGTTTTGTTTCAGAGTGAAATTTTGCAGTTTGGTTTCCTGGGCCGTATAGAAGCGCATTGTGTCGCTTTAACATCTTGTTGCAGGAAATTTCATGCTCTGTGTGAAGAGGCCTTTAAGACACCGCTCCCATTTAATTGATAGGTTTAGTTCATGTTGATTTTCTTTTTACTGTTGCTAATAACTCACCAGGCAAAGGGGATGATTCATTTCCTGCCATCTAATTATTCTGGCCTTGCCCTGGCTGAAAAGAAAAGTGCCATTTCATCTTAATATTGCAGTTTTATGGGTGTTTGTTTATTTACTTGTTTGCTGATTGATTGATTGATTGATTGATTGATTTGATTGATTGATTGATTGTCAGTCATATGGTTTGGGTGATGCTAATAGAATAATTTATTATAAATAAAAATAATTACCTTTTTATTTGTTGACTTAAATCCAAAATGTTTTATATATTATTATATAATATCAGGTAATTGTTTATTTTTTTCTTGTATACAACTTAAATACTGAAAATAAAAGGGACATCATTATTTTCAAGGCTATTCCTAACAAATAAGTCTTGCATCTGTACAGAAACAGTTTCACATTATTTAATACTTGAGTTAAAAATAAGACTCAAAGCAGTAATGTATTATATTGAATGAGACAAGTTTGACCTACATAAAAAAGAAAAAAAAATCCATTTGAAGTTGGCACTGTTTGATAGCAAAACAACCTCAAAATGGTCCTGATTTCATGATTTTTGATCAGATTATTTCATCTCGAGACTGTTAGAATGGCGTTGGTTACCACTTAGAGGACTGATATGCTTCACTGGAGGATGCCACTTGGAACTGTATGCAAACTCAGCCTGTCTTTGCGTAAACTCGAACGGAAATCTCGGTTATACACAGGTGTGTTTTTGTTTATAGAAGTGAAGCTGTTTTTTTGTGCTGTCCCGACTGCGTGTGGTTTTGTGGTGTAAATGACATTGAGAGCTCTGAGAGGCTCTTTCCCTTCCTCTGTGTTGTGACTCTCTCCTTGAAGTAGTGCAGCGTTTGAGGTGAAGGAGCACCAATTCTTTTAGGCTGACGTCCCGACTCTTCTGCGAAAGAATCTGTCTGTTTGAGGTGATATAGGTTCCTATTTTGCACATAAAGAAATGGAGAAAGTTTGAAAAACACAGAGTTAAATAATCACTCTCGAAGAGAGAGTTTGCATGTCATCAGCCTGTGGTAGAATGAAGACATCAAAGAAAAAGCCTTTGACTGCATTTATTGCTATAAAACTCTACATTTTATTGCTGTAGATTTCACCAGCTCTGTTGTTGTCCAAGATATATAGGCGTCAGGTTTATTATTTGTTTGTTTCCTCAACTTTTATAAATTTTTGATATGCTTTCTTCTCCTGCAAGTTACCTTAGCACACACTTTCCTCCATCTCATCTTTTATTTGATAGTTATTCAGATCTAATACTCTATCTCTATACATTAAAGTAATTACTTCTCTTTCGCCATCCATTTATTTTGTGTGTGCTTTGTTTTCCATATCAAAAAGAAATATTATACCCACATATTTTCACCAGAACAGGTTGCCAGGTGACCAGTGAGTCTTTTTTTTAACGATTCCCCCATCTCACTTTCTTCATTTTTATATTCACTTCTCTAATTACGTCTTTTCAGGAGTGGGGAAAGTGTTATTAGTCAGTTCCTCACTCACTTCTCTCAGTCTCAGACTGTTTATTCTGAGCAGACTCTAATGAGTGCTTCAGTGGGCTTGCTGGGTTTTGCCTAATTGTGATCTAAAACTGCAAACCGTCCTTCACCGAAGCAGGTTTAATGGCACATGATAGCAGCAGCACTTCAAGCTTGAAGTGAGTCTGGAGATATCGGCATGCTGCTTGAATGAAAAATTCAAACCTGCTGCTTGTCAACACACAGACCTGAGGATGCAGGTGCTCCATGTTACTTTGCTCTACTTCCTGTCCAGGTGGAAAAAGAGCAGCACCAGCCATGCTGTCCCTCTTCGCTAATCATTCTTGTTTCTTCAGTCCATCTTTTCTCTGCAGCGTCCCTCTCTTGTCATCTTTCTCCCTAGGGTTCCTCTCTGCAAGTGTCTATCTGAGCAACCTGACACCAGCTGCAGCCTCCTCCCAAAAGAAGCCGCTGCTTTGTTAGAAGTTCGTTATGGATGGTTCTTTCTGTCCACAATGTCCAAAAGCCACATTCTGACCTCTGGTGACTGAGTCAGCTCCCCCCTCGTTTTTGTCAGTTTCCCCTCCTGCTATGTGACATGACCTAGTTCTAGGAGACACACCTGTATCGTATAACACTGTCCTGCAAAGGAATTTCTTTTGAAAGTGCTATTAGTTCTTTATGAAACCTGCCAAGAACATGTCCCAGTCATGTTTTAGCCCTAAAGAATTAAAAATAATGTGCCTAAAGAAAACAAAGCATTTTTAAGACCGTTTCTTTGAAGACTTTTTATTGATTGTTTGATTGATTTGATTTTACAATCAATCAAGCATGTAACTTCAGTTGTCATTATTGTAATGCACAAAAATCTATTTAATACATGAGTTACATAAAAATCTATTTCACTATATATAATAGTCTCATAAATTGATTCAACAATTTAAATATATAGATTACTTGTATAGGTTACTTGTTTTAAGTTATATGGATCATTATTGAAAATTGAGTAAAAGGTCCAGATGCACTATGATATAAATCTATGTATAAAAGATCTATGTATAAAATACTTTAAAAGAAAAAAAAGAAAAAAAGAAAGAAATCTATTTCCGTATATGTAATAGTCTTATAATAACTGTTGAATTTTATTTATTTATTTTTTTATTTATTTTTTTTCAGAAAAATGTTTGTTTTTTAATCCAAACATTTTTTTTTTTTTTTTTTCTTTGTTCTGTAATATTATCTGGATTTGCTTTTAAGGAGATGCACTTTTTTGATATATAATATAAATCTAGCAAATAATGAATCCAATGTCATGCATTTGTAGCCAGGGTGTGGTTTTTGAGGGATTTGAAGGATAAAGACTGGTTTGGCTCTTTAGGGACAGTCTCTACAAGCAATTGAGAGACCCCATCTGCAGCTTTGATTGCGTGCCCTCCCTCTTTCCTTTTCTTTCTCTCCTTCTCTGTCTTGGAGTCACATATGGTGAGGAGATATTGCGGGTTTAGCCCTAAAATAGAATAAATTTAAATGTGTTTGCAAATAAATGAGCTAATTATGACTTTTTGTTAACCTTTAGGGGGAAAGGCTACAGTAGATGGTCTGTTAGTAAAATGAACTCATATTGCCATAGAAAAAAAAACAAACTTTTCATTTATAATGTGACCAAAAAGCCATCAATCCCAAGCAATAAGACCAAACAGTGCCAGTGAATTCTTGTAGACTAGTTCAAAACCTCAGATAATAGGTAGTGGGATCATTTTACTTATCTGTTAGGCTTGTTCCTCTTGGTATTTGGATAAAAATAATGTAATTTAGCATTTTATGTGGCTGAAAGATAGCAAATTCGAGTTGTTTTTGTAAGTTGTCTGAATCTATAAAAGTTAGAAGTGTTGCTTTTTAACTCCAGCATAAAAGGCTCCTTTGATTTCTAAAGTTTGTCGATATAAACCCTTTACAAGTTCTGATAGGATGCTGTTTTCCCCCTATTGCGGAAATACACAGATGCAGACCAGTACAAAGGGCTGTCACAGTACAACTTCAGCCCACTTAGCTGTTTAGCGCTCTGACATCTCAGGAATATTTTAACCACTGGAGTCTGTGATCTATGAAAGAAGTGACTATTCCATCTGTAAATGCTTCTCATGCAGGACTGGAACGAGACCGCAGAGCAGGCTTGTGCTGACATGTCCCGAATCAGACTCGTGCACAGTCACGTCATCGCAGTCCTGCCAACCATCTGGATATAAACTGGTGCTTTGAGACACATCTGGTCATCAACATGCCACGCTCTGAATTGCACTTCCAACTATTCAGACCCCACAGCCAGTCAGGGCTGAAATATTCCTTTTGTGGTGACAGGACAGCCAGTATTTCACAAAGTGTGTGTCCCTGTATGCTGACAGGCCGGCCAATCAAGACACGTTTCTGTCCTCGTGCCCCGACAGGATAACTGGTCTATATGGAGAGCGTCCCTGTATTCTGACAGGCCAATCAAACAGGACAAAATGTGTCCGTGTGAGGACAGCATAGCCAAATTTCACCACATAACTTCATGTTTTTGTGATCTTCCTTTCATTTCATGTCCAAAGCATAATCAACCAATTCGAGAAACCCTTTTTTTTGGCAATAGGCACAGTATGTTTTGCTTAGTAGAGGGGGAGACAAATTGAAAAGATTTTTTTTATGATAAACTTGTCAAAATAAATTACATTGCGAGTATAAGACGATCTTGTCGCATGTCTGCAATACCAAAGCGGATCTTTTTGACAAGGAAATGCACTTAATGGTATGACTGTCACTTAAATTCGCAGGACCGGGGACTAAATATTTATGTAAGATAAGTGATCACGTTGCATAGCATGTTGTGTATGGATGAAGAGATAGAAGAATGGATTTATAGATATAATAACTAACATTTTCACTTACTTTTGCCCGTAATTGGCCCC
This sequence comes from Tor tambroides, assembly GCA_021397915.2. Classification (NCBI taxonomy): domain Eukaryota; kingdom Metazoa; phylum Chordata; class Actinopteri; order Cypriniformes; family Cyprinidae; genus Tor; species Tor tambroides. Next base: position 43,152 of record JAFVLL020022273.1, read on the forward strand.
TGATTTGATTCCCATGGTGTAGCTGGGGCACATGGCCATTATAAGATTATATGACGGGGGTGTTTGCTGGAATGCCTCTAGGTTATCTTATGTTGTGGATGCTAATTGAAACTAGCATAAGCCCTCTAATGAGCACTAATTGCTCTAATGAATTAGTTACAGTGAGTTCTGGAGAGAGGACAGTGCGGACACTTCATAGGGCCGCACACATGAACACATACTCGTACCCGCAGGGAGCTGTAAGCATCTCTGTGTGGCCTGCTAGTAACTGGCATGTGGGTTTGTGAAATCACAGAAGGCTTCGTGTTGCTTAATGTCAGTTTCATAGCAATGAATATAATTACTGTAACTAATTGTTGATGTTTTCTCATTAAACTGTAGTTAAAAAATCTTTTTTTTTTTCTTTTGTGTTTTTATCATATGAATTCCTAGAGATCAGATTCAAGCTGTGGCTTAAGCTTTCTGTATAAATATAACCTCTTTTTTGCTTGCTTGAGGTTTTGCTATGCATAGCAGAAATACTGATAGATGTTTAATCTATTTTGTGTATTGGTTGTTTTGAACTGCCGTTTTCAGTGAATTGGTCGAGAAAACCGGGTTGAGGGATTTGTGCACATCACTTTAAAAAAAATGTTCAAAGAAGCTTTGATTTCGCTTGCAATTTCAATACAATTTAAACTCTTGATGATTTCTGGCAATATAAATTATAAGCAATATTACAATGATTTTAATGCACTTTTTATATAGCTTTAAATTTTCTAAAGAATATTCCAGGAAGCCATTTCTGGATTTATTTGAAGTAGAAATCTTTTGTAACATTTTAAATGTATTTACCATCTCTTTTGATCAAAGTATTATTTCTTTCTAAAGGGAAAAAAATTTACTGACTCAAACAGTAGTGTAGATCAAAGTTTGATTCATTTTTGTGAATCATTTCTTTTGATCTCTTTGTTTCGATGAATTGGCTAAAATGCTGGATTTACCTGTTTGTTTGCTCGATTACTCAAAAATATTCGCTTCTTTCTTTCAACCTTTTTGTTACACAAAATATGCCATATTTACATTAAATATGCCATCTACTCTTTATCGCTAACTATTGTAAATGAATCTACTACTACTACTACTATCTAATTGTACTACTGAGACTACCTAATATTTTATGAATGACCCATTTTTATGCTAATATGGTCATATTACATGTTTATCTATTTTACACTTTAGTTAGTATTTGTGGGTTTTTCTCATGAGATTGATGTCTGGGAAGTGGAAGTCTGTGCCTTAGGCTGATTGTTCTGCGTCAGAAACGACAGCCATTTTGGCTCCTTTCCCAGTGAAGCTTTCATTCAGATGTGCAAGAGGGGGGGTAGTTTGAGAGAGAGAAAGTTTTAGAAAGTGGTGGAAAGCAAGAGAAATGAAACAGTGGAGATTTTTAAAACATTACCTCAGTGTGCAAGGTCCCCCCATCAGCCATGTGCAGAACGCATATAATTAACACACTCCGAATGGAAGCATTTAGCCGGAGTTGCTATGGAGACGGAGCATAAAGCTGCGCTTAGGGCTGTTTGGGAAGGGTAGTATAATTGTACCCAACCTGTGAAATAAACACAATCACAGAGGGTGATCCTCATTTTTAGACCCTGATATTGATTCACTCGCTAGCAGTTTTCTCATAATACTTTAACACTGTTCTTTTCTCTATTGCATTTCATCTCACATAGATGTTCATTGCCATGGATTCACTTCACACAAACACTTGTGTGTGTGCCTGAGCACCATTAAAGACCCAAACAATTCTCGCTTGTGTATAAACACACACCATTACACCCTCTCATCTCCGCTGTGCTGTTTTAAGTGGTCTGAGCTTCCCAAAGTCAAAAGATGCTCAGTGCTCAGGAAATTAGTAAAAGGAGCTGCTTTGAAATAACATGGGCAATACACACAATGCACAAAAAAGTACTGTGGCAGAACCATTGTACAATTATGAATTACTAGGTGGTAATTCCATTTGGTGTATACTGTGCTACTGAATGGACTTGTTATATATTTATATTTATATATAGTTCCATATGTAATAAATACATCAAATATAATAATATATTAAAGAATTAAAACATTTGGGTTAAATAACATGTTTTTAAAGACATTGCTTTCTTATGCATTAAATTATTCTAAAGTGACAGTATATTAAAGTGATTTGTATATTGTTTCCACAACATTTTCAATGTATTCAACATTGATAATAATTAGAGAGGTTTCTTAAGCACCAAATCGGCATATTAGAATGATTTCTGAAGGTTCATGTCACGCTGAAGACTGGAGTAATAATGCTGAAATTTCAGCTTTGCCATCACAAAAATAAATTGCATTTGAAAATATATTAAATTAGGGGGGAAAAATACATTTGTAATGTTTCCACAGTATGTGTACAGATGCATAAGTTTACTTACATTTTTGTATGGAGAAAAGGAAGGATGAATGAACTTGGAGAAAGAAGGAAAGGAGTGCAGAAGAAAATTAAGTGTATACAAGAAAGGATCAAAGAATGTAAAAAATGAAGTTTAACAGGAAGTGAGTGCAGAAGGAAGGATGGAAAAAAGTAAAGAATGAGGAAAGAAGGAAACAATGAACTTGGAAAGATTTAGAGAAAGATGGGAAAAAAGGAAGAAAAAGAACAATGAAAAAGATGTAATTACAGAAGGTGTGGTAAGAACGAAGCTATAAAAAGTTTCAAGGAAAGGAAGTACAAAGGGAAGTGAGGAAGGAAAGAAGGAAGAAAGGATGCAAGAAATGAAGGGTGAAAGGATGTGAGAACAGAGGGAAGTAAGTGTATGGGAAGGATCAGAAAATAAAACGATGGAATATAAGCAAGGAAGGAGGGGAGTAAGGAAAATAAAATGAACTTGGAAGGATTTAGAGAAGGAAGGAAGGATATAGGGAAGTACAGAATGTATGGAAGGAAGGAATGAAAGAATACAGACGGAAGTTGGGAGGAATAAATAAAGACAACATCGGGGAAAAAAATGTAAAGTAAAGGAAAAAGAAACTAAATGAAATTAAACGGCAATGAAAACAAAGAGAAACGTAGGGAAAAATTTTTTAAAAGATGTGGATTGAATGACAGATGTGTGCTCACCTGCAGAGCCTCCTGTGAACCCATAGTATACTGGTTTCATAACCATAGTATGAAAAAATATATATATATAATTTTTTTTTTCTCTACAAACACTTGGCTATTGTGCCATTTGAAGAAAAATATTTTGAGAGAAAAATGACTTTGGGCAAAGGAAGCCTGGTGACCAGTGGTTCATGGACTGTATGGAAAAGCATAATTTCTGTCCTGGGCTCACACAGCAAGGAATGGAGGGAATCCTCAGTGTTTGCCGACTGTCTGATATTGCTCCTCAGGTAGCTAATCTACGTGAAATGGCACCACAGAGACCAACGCTCGCCCTCCAGCCTCATTCATATTCTATCACATTAACGCAGGATCAGTCCCATATCCAGACAGCTGGGACGTGTGCGTGTGTGCTCACACGCGTGCCTTGTTTGTTCACTTTGCGACAGAATGGCCTCTGTGCCTTGTTTCGTTCTGTAGGGCTGTGTGTGTGTGTGTGTGTGTGTGTGTGTAGCCTGCCATTTCAGGCAGTGTTCAAAGTCAGCATCTACCAATGAGCTGAGGCAAACGGCACAGCTGCTCTGGAGTCAGCAAGATCATCACAAGGCAGATAATGGTGGCACGTGGAAGTCAGCGTCGCACAACCTTCACCTTACATGCTCACCAGTAAATGATGAAGGATTTTCTGCCTGATAAATAACTGCCTGCTCCTTTAACCTCCAGACCTCTTTGACGCTGTATTTTTTGCGTGCGTGCATGAGAGGACAGGAAGCCATCTGTGTCAGTGTGGCCGCCCTGAGCTCAGAGCGCAGGGGCAGAGAGATGACTGTCTCTTTGATATGGGAAAAACATGGCTGTCTTCTCAAGCACCTGATTGTGTGCACGCTGTTTGTTTCTGCTCCTCATGAATGTGCCTGTGTGAAACTGGCAGGTGTCGAGGATGGAGGGAGACTGATGGAAAAAAGACACTTAAAATCCACGAAAGGCATTTGTATCATTTGTTTGTGTGTGTGTTTTTGTGCAGGTATGACTATCGTGAAATGCTGCACAATTCCACTTTCTGCCTGGTTCCACGAGGACGACGACTGGGATCCTTTCGCTTCCTGGAGGCTCTGCAGGTGAGCACACATCTGTCATTCAGTCTATGCCTTTTTCTGTTTTTTCTACTTCTTTCCTATTCTCTCTGTTTTGTTTTCCTTTTAATTTCATTTAGTTTCTATTTCCTTTCATTTTCATCATTTATTGTTTTTCCGTTGTCTCCCCCCTTCCTTCTGTGCTTCTTTCATTCCTTCCTTCCTTCCAAAATTTTTCATTCCACACTTCCCAATATCCTTCCTTCCTTCTCTAAATCCTTCCAAGTTCATTTTTTCTATTTCCCTCCTCTTACTTTCTTCCACCCTTCCTTTCATTCTCTGATCCTTTCTTATACACTTACTTCCCTCTGCATTTACATCCTTCCACCCTTCATTTCTTGTGCACTTCCTTCCTTCCCTACTTCCTTGTGTACTTCCTTTCCTTTTAAACCTCTTTTATAGCTTCTTTCTACACTTTCATCCTTCTGTAGTTACATACTACTTTTTATTGTTCTTTTTCCTCCTTTCCCCCCCATTCTTCTCTAAATCCTTCCAAATTCAAAGTTCCTTCCAAAAATGTTTCCTCCTTCCTTCCCTCCTTAATTCTTTACTTGCTTCCTTTCTTCCATTCTTTGATCCTTTCTTTTACACTTAATTTTCTTATGCACTCCCTTCCTTCTTTCTCTAAATCCTTTCAACCTCATTCATTCTTCCTTCTTTCCCTCTTTCCTTGCTTCTCTGATCCTTTTTTATACATTTACTTCCTTCGGCACTCACTTCCTTCTGCCCTTCCTTTTCTTGTTCACTTGGCTCATTTCATCCTTCCTTCCAAGTTCATTCATTCTTCCTTACTTCCCAATGCACTTCCTTTCATTTTTTTCATATTTTATACTTTCTTGGACACTTATATTCTTTTGCATTTCCTTCCTTCCGTTCCTGTCCTTTCTTCTTACGTTCCCTAAATTCCTCAATTCCTTTTGTAGTTTCCTTTCTTCTGCACTTCTTTTATTTATTCCTTCCGCACTTCTTTCATTCCTTCCTTCCACACTTTCACTTTCTTCCTTCCACTCTTAACTTACTCTTGTCTTCCTTTATTGTGCAATCCTTCCTCTCAAGTTGAAAACCCTCATGTCGCTAATTATAACTGCATACTAACTCTGTCCCTTCCTGTCACCTTTTGGATGTTAATTAAAACATTAGTTGGCCCATTTATGAACCTTTCTTTTTTAACGAACAATTATCGCCCCCACTAGTTGCTTTGAAGAGATTTTATCATAAGGATGTTTTCAGAAATGTGGCCCTCACAAGCATTGTGAAACAATTCTGCGCACGCACATACTTTGACATTAGCTCTCACATACAGCACCCGCACCTCTTCACTTCTGGAGCACAGACCCTCTTCCCCTGAGCGTGTGTGTGTGTGTGTGTGACCACTAGAGCTGAAGCCCTGCGGCGCTCGGTGCTCAGCTGACACCTTTATGACCTCTTGAGTGGCAGGTCCTCATTACGTCAAACAGCCGTCAGACACAACAGCTGCTCATCCCTCTATTTCTACACATCTCCCGCACTTCAAAGGAAATTCACTTTTCTCTCCTCAGCCCCTCTTCCCTGTTTTACAGGGTTTTTTTCCAAACTACATATTTTCTCTCTCCCTCTCTGTATTTACCGTCATGACGTGTAACTGTGTAAGCGAAGTGGATGTTGATCTGTAGGCGTCTGTATGCTGGACTCTTCAAGTCAGTATCAGTAAACGAGGCTAATGGCTTTTCTGGCATTCAGTAGAAGCAATTTAATATGTGTCCCATTGTGTTTGTTCTGTTTCTTATTTATCCATGTGTTTTCTCTCTTTGTGCTGTCCTGTAATCAAAACACGGCACATGTGACTCACTCTGTGACCCCATCGCTCTGTGTGTGCTTGTAGGCGGCCTGTGTGCCGGTCATGCTGAGTAACGGTTGGGAACTCCCCTTCTCGGAGGTCATCGACTGGAACACGGCTGCTGTGATCGGGGACGAGAGGCTCCTACTGCAGGTCCGAAATCTAATGTGTTTTTATTGCATCCTTTCCAGAATCTCTATTATATTCTGCTAAAATACTTTAATAGTCGTGTCAGACATTGGGGCTGAAGTCAGCTTGGTTAGAGCTTTTAGACCACCTTGCCCACTTAAGCTGGTTAATTATATTCAGAAACACCTAAAATGATTCCCACAGAGGTTCCAGGATTTCCTTTGTTAAAGAGAAATTCTGTGATGGTTTATTCATCCTCACGTCATTCTAAAGCTATATGACTTACTTTCTTCTGTGATACAAAAAAAGATATTTGGAGAAATGGCTGGGAATGTTTTTTGTCAATATGATGGAAGTCAAAGGCAGCAGATTCTTTGGTTGCCAACATTCTTCAAAATATCTTCATGTTCCACAGAAGAAAGAATGTCATACAGATTTAGAACAACATGAGGGTTAACACATGATGACACAATTTTCAGTTTTGGGTGAACCATCTCTTGAACAATGGAAATCCTAGAGCTTCACAGGAATTGTGACTAAATTATTATTATATTATGGCTGTCAAAAGATTAAAATATTCACAATTAATCCTGTGATCTTGTGTGTGTGTGTTCTTTTTTTATATGCTTTTAGTTCCTTTTTAAAGACAGAAAAATGATTTTGGTTCGCTCAGAGGGAATATATCAAATTACTTGTTAAGCTTTGATGATAATTACATACAAAAACTGCAAATTACATTTGTTAAACCTCCCATCTGGGCTCACTTATAAATAAATTTGCCATTAAGGTTTTTCTTAGAGAAAGTTTCTCTATGATTGTTCCCTAAAACGTCAAAATATGATTCGAAACAATCTCAGGTATGTTAAGGGAGAGAAGAAGCCATGTTTTTCACCCAAAATGTGAATTGTTTTTAGTTTTAAAGTCAATAGTTGTATTAGTAGTAATAATAATTATAAGAAGGTGATCCATTTTAATATTTATAATAATGCTAAAAATTATCCAATATAATATGCCTTCAAATAAACACACATTGGTGTTGGTGAACCCACAGTATGGATTCACGTCAGTAGTTGTAGTCGTAATAATAATAAATATAATAGTACATTTTTAATTATTATTAAATAATTAATTAAATGTATTACTTTATAATATTTTTAAATAATAATGCTAATAAAAACAATACTAATTATTAATTATTAAGTTATATTAATGTAATGGTAATGAGGAATGATATTCTTTATGATATGTCTTTAGATATACACATTTGTGTTGATGAAGAGAAATTTACTGATGGACTGAGACAAAACAGGTTGAAAACTTGGATAGTGTTTGACATGTGATTTTTCGTCCTGGATCAACATTCCTGTCAAATGAAGGAGGTTGATCCAGGACGTCCTACTTGGCTGAAACGCATTATTTGCTCTAAAACACAGCTTGGACTGGTTTGACCATCTTAATCTGATATGATCCAGTTTTTCCATAAGGACTATGAAGCAGATTATTCAGGTTATATGGATTTGATTTGTTTAACCAAGCAGTATGAGATGCCATACACCTCATACACCCATATCCCTCTGTTTTCCCTTGTTTCATTTGTTCTGTTCATACATAACCTCTCTAGCAGCAGGGCGCTGATTTATCACTCTCTCTCTTTCTCTCGCTCTCTCCCTGTGCAGATCCCGTCCACGGTGCGCTCCATTCATCAGGATAAGATTCTGGCTCTGCGACAGCAGACGCAGTTCTTGTGGGAGGCCTACTTCTCGTCCGTGGAGAAGATTGTGCTCACCACTCTAGAAGTAAGCGATGACTGTTCAGTCACGCCGTCTCCCACTGTCTCACACACACACACACACACGCGCACACACACACACACGCTCTCATTCCACAGCTGTGACACTCACAAGAGCTGCTTCAGACACACAGGCTGGGTTCAAATATTTTGGCAGAAAGTGTCAAATTATAATGACTTATTAGGGGTTGTACTAAGTGCGTACACATTCTCATGGCTTGTTTAATTCTGTATGTCCCCTTTATCAGTGTCTAGGAAATGATGCGTGACCTTGGTTCATTGACCTCTCCTTAGAGTTATTAGCTTGACTTGCATTTGGCCAGACACAGAGCTCAGATACAGTGGCCCTAAAAGTATTTGAATGCTTTTGTGCTTTTCGCTGAAACATCTGTTTATTTGGCACTGTTATATATAAAATATATTCTGTCAAAAGCTTTGTTAGTGTAACCATTCCCCCCGCTGCTTAGATCGATATGCCATTGGGGTCCATGTTTAGCAACTGACAGTGTCATACAATGCATAAGCATCTACAATCAACAAATCACAGCAATTAACCCCAGAAGACTATGAGCTAGCGACAGAGCTGTCAGAGCCCCCCAGCCTCCCACAGCGTGGGTGCAGCGTCATTGCAATTACAGCTAGCATCCGAAGAGTTGCTTTCATCCGCTGCCCTCCATTTGGAAGATTGCGGCCATCCTGTTGCGAGATTGAGTCGTCAATCACATGTCTTCAGTCACTAAAAGGGAGGACTTTTAGCTGAGCAAGAGGAACGGCCTTTCATCAGCCGCTCAGATTGGGTTTTTAAGATGACAGGTGGGGTTCTGCAAGGTTGAAAGACCTCGGTTTAATATCAATGCTCGTGTCAAACGGTTATTGACTGCTCCGGGGGGGAGCAAGAAGAAAACACAGGGGAAACACTCAAACTTGTGCTTTATATTAGTCACCTCAGATGACATTTTGTAATATAATATAATATAATATAATTTAATAATGTTCAACAGTTTGGGGTGTGTATGATTTTTTGTTTTTTTTAAAGGCTGCATTTGTTTGAAAAATACATTTAAAGCAGTAATATTGTGAAATATTATTACACTTTAAAATAACTATTTTGTATTGGAATATATTTTAAAATGTAATTTATTCTTGTGATGGCAAAGCTGAATTTTTTATCAGTCATTACTCCAGTCTTTAGTATCACATGATCCTTCAGAAATCATTCTAATATGCTGATTTGATGCTCAAGAATTTTTTTTTATTATTATTATTATCAGTGCTGAAAACAGTTGTGCTGTTTAAAATTGTGTGGGGGGGGGACATTTTTCCAGGTTCCTTTGATAAATGCATAGTTCAAAAGAACAGCATTTATTAGAAACATTATAAATATCCTTACTGTGACTTTTGATTATTTTAATGCATTCTTGCTGGATAAAACTGTTAATTTCCTAATAGTAAATTATCCCAAATTTTGAACAGTACTGAGAATTACATTATATTATGCTATTTTAATGAAAGTGTCATTCTTAAATATGGCACAACAAAATAGTAAAGCATATTTGTTTAACTATAACAAAAAACTGAAAAAATAACACTGGGTATTTTTGTGATTCTGTTTGGTACTTCTAAATTACACACTTCACCTTGAATGCCTCATGTTTCTTTACAATATTAATTGAACGCTTCAATTTGTTGCCCAGTTTCCTCTTTAATCATTCTGAATCGACATGCATGATTAGTCCTAATTACCATTATTTATGCAGAACGAGTTTATCTTCCCCATTCACCTTCCCATACACCTGAACTAATTATGCAGCTCTGATTCTGTCTACAGAAAATGTCTGTGTTTGTATTTGAAAGTTATATTTGTGTGCGGTGGAGGTTCTTCGTGGAATCTCACCATCATACAGCTGATGAATGCATTCCAGATGCTGCTCAGTAAATTCTACAAGACTTTTGTCATTTGTACTACAGAAAAGCCTCCAGGCTAGTATTAAGAAGCCGCAGTGAAGACACAATCTCAGACACATCCAGCTTGTGTGAAAGCCCATTCCAGTTGCCAACGATTAGGCTGTCACTAAGCCAAGCCACTTTCACACCAAGGGGCACAATATAAACCAAAAACGACGACGACAACAAAAAAGCCTATCAGTCTTTGTCTCCTTTTACAGCAGCCATTCATCGCTGAGAGCCTCACTCAAGGCCAGAGAAGCAATTGCTCCTCTTAATACTGGAGCAGCTGATTGGCACGATGAGGGTGGTGAAATCGCTAGGGTGGCGAGGAATTTAGCTGGAATTGTTTACACGGGCTGTAATGCAGGCTGTTTTTGTTTGTTTACTTGTTTGTGTAGATCATACAGGACCGAGTGCTTCAGCAGACCTCCAGGAGCAATCTGATGTGGAACAGTCATCCCGGTGGACTTTTTACACTGCCCCAGTACTCCTCCTACCTGGGCGACTTCCCTTTCTTCTACGCCAAACTTGGTAATTGAGAGTCATCATCTTTATGGCACAGTTTTTCCAGAGTTAAAGACAAAAGCTGTTTCTAAAATTGCTCTTCTTTTCCCTGCACTATTTGGAGGTTTGCCATTTTTGCAGTGTTGTCCAAATTCCAAGTGAAGAACTTCATAGAGATTTCTTTAATACCTGTAATGCGCTGAATACTTGCTGAAATATGTTATAATCTAATTGTGAAAATGTTGAGCATAAAGGAAAAAGAGTTTGTCGCATCCTTCATTCCAGCAATTTTTATTATGTGCTGCTGATAGTCTTAAATTGTCATAAATTAAAAAAGTTAAAATGTAGTGTTTTTTTGCCATTAATTCCATGAAAACTGTCAACTCGAGAATTTTGAAAAAATATGATAATGCAAATTGTCTTTTTAATCGTTATGAGCTAATATGTTGAACATAAACAGTACAGATTTTCTTTTTTTGTAAAAATAGATGCAATTGGTGTTGATTATATTTATTCTTATTTTTAATTACTATCAGCAAATATATTAAACACAAACAGAATAAAGATTTTCATCATGCCATCCATGAACCCAAACCACAAAGCTGATGATTTTTAGTTACAAAAAATGTATAATAAATATTGTCATCCTTATTTTCCAAAGTAAAGTATAAGGAACAATATACAATATAAAATACAGGAACAGTGTTTCTTCTGATTTCACTCACTAATTTCTGTTGATTTGCATAGTGCATTTATTCTGTATGTGACATTTACTGTATAGGGAATAGTGAATGAGTGAACAAGTGAGTGATTTTGGACAGCAAAAGTCTTTCTGACTTTAATACTGTGACACCCTTTTCTCCTAAACTTTCGAAAACTAGTCCTGCATGACGTTTTGAGGTTATGTTCAAATGTTTCTGGAATTAATGAGCTTTCTAAGACATGACAGACAGGCATTATGGGACTTTCGGATCCTCTTTCATCTTTTACAGACGTAGGTCTTGTCATAGCCAAATTTGTAACTAGCCTCATTCAAAACCCAAGTTGCGTTGTCTCTGGTTCTCTCCTTTGTCATCATCTGATTTATTTTTAAACAGCCTCTCCTGCCATCTCTTAATTGCAGAGGTGTCTTGATATCTACAAATTTACCATTTGTAGAATTTCAAATTTTCTAAAGTCGTGCATCGCCACAGTTGCTAATGCAGCCCACGCGTGCCTCTATCTTAATCTGCACTGCTTGTCAGGCCAATCAATATGAAGCCGTTGATTGAGCACCTCTTGTTAGTGGGAAAATGTAAGTGTAAAAAAAAAAAAAAAAAAAAATGTGGTAACCAACAAGAATTATCATCTTGTAGCTGTGCAAGAATTATCATATTGGTTTGCCACTGCTGCACCAATTAAACATGGTGAGTTATTTCAAACTGTCTGTTTTATCTCACGGCAAAACGGACAATAGATGAAAAGATAAATGCTGCATCTACAGAGAGATTAAAAACAATGTGCATGATATTAATTCCATTATAATTGATTGTAATTAAACATAGTTTAATAACTGTAAAACATGGATTATTTATCTCCCATTAAATCCCATTTTAGTCATACCATTAAATCATTGTGCTTGAAGTATTTTATTGATATATTTGGCTTATCAAACTCACAGGAGTTCTGCACAGAAGGCTGAGTTTGAAATACTGTCATTCAATAAGCTATGCATCATTCACCCCTTGTGTTTTTTAAATATTTTATCAAATATTACATTTTTTATTAGCTGTTTTACACATTTTACTATGTTTAAATCCATTCAATAGAATTCCATATATTTCCCCCCAAGATCAGTGAACAGTCACAGCAAAAGATCTGTTATATCATTTTTGTCGGATTATGGTCCTTTCAAACTAATCAAACTTTTTCTTTTCTTTTCTTTTTTTTTTTTAGGGATCAAGCCGAATCCCAAGTTCACTGCTGTTATCCATGCAGTCACACCCCTGGTTTCTCAGTCTCAGCCTATTCTCAAGCTCCTCGTCTCAGTGGCAAGATCACAGTACTGTGCTCAGGTAAGATCCACTTCTTTTGATGACTGATTAATTAATTAAAACAATGGCAAATTACTGCATGTATCAGTATTTGCTGAAAAAAAGTCCCAAATTAAGATGATTCAGAGATGAAACCTGGCTTTAGTGCCTTTAATTCATTTAATAATTCAATATTTATTATTACTTTTCTTAATTACACTAAATTAGTGGTTCTCAACCAGTGGGTCATATACACAACCAGCAATCATTCATATACACTCACCAAACATAGCATGCGCGCATATATATATATATATATATATATATATATATATATATATATATATATATATATATATATGTACATATTAGTGCTGTCAATCAATTTAAAAAATTTAATCGCGTTAAACACAGTCATGGACTGTGATTAATCATGATTAATCGCAAATTTAAAATACTAGGATTTACCTGTAAATGTGTTGAAATAAAGAACTGCATGACAAACTAGTTTAAGGAAACAGAACCTTTGACACCTCTGCCAGGTATGAGAGACATCCTTATTATTCTTTTTTTTTTTTTTTTCCACCAGTTTTCAGCCACTGGCAATAAAACATTTACCAAGCCACATCGCTTCAATCCCAGTATACATTTACTAATAGATTATAGATTTGTAATAACTTCCTTTTGCGATCACATGTATACACATACACATACACTTTGGGTGGCCGCGGTACATTATAAAAGTAGCCCAAAAAACCGCAACCCACGGCTCTGTAATTTTTCCCGCGACTATATTTTCAAAATAGCCCAATTGTGCGGGAAAACCGCGACCCTGGCAACACTGGTTCGCTGTACCCTTATCACATATGAGTATACATATCTCTCATGCACTGTCGCTCTCTCTCTCTCTCAGCCACACTCGCTCTCTCTCTCCGCGTTTGCTTCATTTTTATCTAGCCCGGCGCCTCATAATCACACAATCCCTGTGTCCCAATGTGCATACTATACACCTTATCTGCCCTAAATAGTATTGAAAATTACTAATATCACATAGAATTTAGGATAGATAGCGTGCACATTGGGACGCATATAATATAGATTACCTTCCTCGGGCCATGAACATGACGGCAAGAAGTTAAATAAACCTATCAACGATTAATTTGCGTTAAAAAAATATTAACGCGTTAATTTTTAGATTAATCGCATGCATTAACGCGTTAACGTTGACAGCCCTTTTTTATATATATATATATATATATATATATATATATATATATATATAAAATAAAAACTAAATTGAAATGCTAAACATAAAATCATTAACTGTTGTTCTTATGGAAGGACATCACATAATGAATCATAGTTAATCAGTTTAATATATCAATTTCAGTTTCTGTTAATATAAAAAACTAATATGGAAAACAAGCAGTTTTGTCATAATTACAGCAGAAATATCAAAAATATCTATAGACTATATGGGGCCATACAGGTAATGAATATTGTGATGGACAAAAAGGGGCATTTGAGTCAAAAAGGCTGATGACCACTGCCCTAAATTAATAATATAGGATATATAACAGGGCCATCAATTTAAAGATAAAAAACATCTATATCAGAATCAGAGCTGACTGCTGTTTTTGACATGAACTAGTTACTTAGTTAACTTTTTGACTGCTTGAGGCTTCCCATTAGGCTGTTTGATATCTGAACTTCAGAAAATGCTGAAATTTGTTTTCGCAATTTGATCTGATGAGGATAGCAATGTTGTTTTCCTCTTGAAGATGAGTGGATATCTCTCAGTGTTAAAAGTGATTTGAAGCGTCATACTTTTGGTGCATCTGGACGACTCGTCTCTGCCGCCCCCTCAGTTTACACCCCTCTTAAACCTCAGGGACTAAATCAGAGCCCAGCAGCCCATGCGTTTCCATGGCATCCACTGCCTTCTGAAGTGTTTACCACCCTGGGAACCGATACATATTGATTCCTCTCTAATGTGCAGGAGAATGAGAAGGGATAGTGGGGGAGGAGAATGAGGAGGAGAGGTGGGGAATTAAATGCAACGTGTCCCCGCTGACTGCACGAAGCATGTTGCGCACACACAAGCTGGCGGTTTTCTCAGACTGTCTCCTCTCTTCTCCGCGGGAGGGCTTGAAAAGACTCGCTTGGCTTTTGTTTCTCTGGCGGAGCTTGAATTGAGCACGCTCTACTCCAGCTGAAGTGGAGGGATGGGAATAGCAATGCTAACCCCTTTAGCTACAATTCATCAGCCAGAGTCTTTGCGCAGAGGAATGGAAAGGAAGTAGAGGAAGGAGGGATATAAATAAACAAGGGGAGGCAGAGGAGAATGACGGGCATCTTTTGAGCTCCTTCTGGCAGGCTAGGTAACTGAGATTGGGGCCCACTGCTGTGAGTAAGTATGCATGTACCTCCGCCCCAAAACTGGGGGAAGTTGATAGAGATACCATCTGCGTTTAAAGACATTGCACAGCACGCCACAACTAATGACAGTTAAAAATATCTATTTAAATTATGCCTATAAAAACTATTTACAGGAACCCTTTAGGTTCTTAAAAAGTCAGAAAATGTCTTAAATTTAGTTTAATCAAATTTAAGGTCATAAAAAGCTTAAATGTCCTAAATGGTATAGCAGGAGTCTTAATTATCATTTTAAGAGGTCTTAAATTTGGGGACAGAAAAATTGCAAAATGCCCTTAATGCTTTTTTGTGTGATGTAATTAAATGTGCACTGCACGTTCAAAGTCAAAACAGTTTGCAGTCAATGAACACTGCACATTTATGCCAAGTGATTTCTTACGACCTACTGTTGAAAGAGTGCATATTTTATCTTTCTAATCTTTTTCAGTGAGCAGCTAGAAGTAGTATAGCATAGACCAGGGATGGGCAACTGGAGGTCCGCAGTGTCTTTTTAGCACGGCCCGCTGGATTATATTAGACTCGGGTGATCAATTTTAAAACATTTGAAAAGTAAGTCAGGTAAAGATTGCTTTCAGTTTATGATGTTAATACTGTCTCCAAACAGGAGAGGTCGCTAGTTTTCAACCGCTCACCTATTACAGAGCAGTAGGATTTGCGCACTAATGTAAACATTTACTAACATTAGCAAATAAAACATGAAAAACTGACCATGATAACAGTATTTTCCAGTCACGATAGATTATCTTTTTACCTAGCTCAAGGGGATACCCATAATCTTTGGATTGTTTGGAAATCTGTATTTTATTTACAGTGCCCTCCACTAATATTGGCACCCTTGGTAAATATGAGCAAAGGTGGCTGAGAAAATAAATCTGCATTGTTTATCTTTTTGATCTTTCATTCAAAAAATTCAAAAAATTCTAACCTATCGTTGAAGTAAAACAATTGAAAGTGGGGGAGAAATCGTATTGTGAAATAAATACCTTCTCCAGTTCATATTGGCCACAATTATTGGCACCCAATTATTGCAATGTCCTTTTCCCAAGATAGCAGCCCTGAGTTTTCTCCTGTAATGCCTGAAGAGTTTGGAGAACACCTGATAAGAGATCAGAGACCATTCCTTCATGCAGAATCTCTCCAGATCCTTCAGATTCACAGTGCTTCTCCTCTTTAGTTCACCTCACTCATTTCTATAGGGTTCAGGTCAGAGGACTGGGACAGCCATGGCAAAAGCTTCATTTTGTGCTCAGTGACCCAATTTTGTTTTGATGTTTGTTTTGGATTATTGTCCTGATGGAAGATCCAACCACGGCCCACTATAAGATTTCTAACAGAGGCAGTCAGCTTTAGATTATATATCTGTTGATTTTTGAGAGAATCCATGATGCCGTGCTTCTGAACAAGAAGTCCAGGCCCTCCGGTAGAAAAACAGGCCAACAACACTTAAGATCCAGCAGTATATTTAACCGTGGGCATGGGGTACGTTTTATCCCTGTTTCTACTAAACCCATCTAGTGGGTTTGCTGCCAAAAAGCTTTTTAGTTTCATCTGACCATAGAAGCCAGTGTCATTTGAAGTTCCAGTCGTGTCTGACAACTGAATATCTGGATTTTGTTTTTGCATGAGCGAGGAGAATTTTTCTTGAAACCCTCCTGAACAATATGTGATGATGTAGGAGCTGTTTGATATGTTTTTTAGGCTTTCTGACTAAAAGACTCAACTAAACTAGAGTCTTTGGCCACTCAAACTCTCCTCCTCACCGTGCATTAGGATGATATAGACACACGTCCTCTTCCAGGCAGATTTCTAACATCTTGATTATGATTGATTGGAACCTCTTAATTATTGCCCTGATGGTGGAAATGTGGATTTTCAATGCTTTAGCTTTTGTCTTACAGCAACTTTCTATTTTGTGAAGCTCAACAATCTTGTTCTGCACATCAGAACTTTATTGTTTGGTTTTACTCCTTGTGATGGATGATTAAGGGAATTTGGTCTTAGTTTTCTTTATATTTATAATCCTTTGGAACAGGAAGTCATAGCTGGACAATTTCATGCTCCTAGTCTCCCTGGTATGCTAAAAAAAATTTAATATGAATGGGAATATACTTCAGACATATTTTACACATAAGAATTTCCAGGGGTGCCAATAATTGTGGCCAACATGCATTGGAGAAAAACATTTATTTT
Organism: Tor tambroides; assembly: GCA_021397915.2. Classification (NCBI taxonomy): domain Eukaryota; kingdom Metazoa; phylum Chordata; class Actinopteri; order Cypriniformes; family Cyprinidae; genus Tor; species Tor tambroides. The sequence goes on from JAFVLL020022273.1 coordinate 60,223, forward strand.
ATCATGAGATTTTCTCCCCACTTTCAATTGTTTTACTTCAGTGATAGGTTAGAATTTTGTGAATTTTTTTTAATGAAAGATCAAAAGGATAAACAATGCAGATTTATTTTCACAGCCACCTTTGCTCAGCTTTACCAAGGGTGCCAATATTAGTGGAGGACACTGTAAATCGCCATCACACCACAAATCAACAACTGGGACGCCAGAGTTGCACTTGCCTCAAATTTCAAAGATAAAATGCATAGTAAACAAAACCTTTTTGCCAAATGCTTGACAGAAATGTTTGCACTGAACTGTGGGTTCTTAGGTGGTTCCTGCTCTTAGGGTTTCTGCGGTCCCTCAGTTTAATTGTTTAAATTTAAGGCCATGAAAACTCTTAAATTGTACAAAAAGTCTTAATTATAAATGGTCGTAAATATGGGGACGGACAGACAAGAATTGCTATGTAGATTAATATGTCGATTAAATTTCAAAAGGCTATGATTTCAGTGAATAAATATGAGCGCTGCACGTTTCAGAGTCAAGCGCTGCTGCTTTGTGTACTGCTGTTACCGGGGAAACTACTATATTCTGCCGTTCCGAAAGTGAAACCTGCTGGCAGAGAAGGAATTTGCTTTTTCAATAAGCCCATCTGCTATTTTTGCTACATATTTTTAAATGTGAACCAGTGGATCGACAAGCTAATGTATTATAAAAATCTAATCAATTAAGACAATATAATATTTGATTGATGATAATTGTTTAAATTAATATAATTCATACTTTTGACTTTGACCCGTCACTATCAGGGTTGCCCATCCCTGGCATAGACATTTTGAAAATGGAGTCCTGATTTATTTTGAGCTTGTTTACAATTTAAATTTCCACTTTTTTTTTTTTTTCTGGTTACTATTGCCATTTTGGTTATACAATAAGCTGCTTCTGGAGTTTAATTTGATGTAAACTTGTGTAGCTTTTCTCTGGGCTTCACCACAACATAAACTCCTAAGACCTTCGTTCATCTTCGGAACACAAAGCAAGATTTTTTTTGGAAATCCAAGAGTTCTCTGACCTGCTATAGACAGCAAGGGTCCGAAATGTAGTAAGGACGTCGTTAAAATAGTCCATGTGACATCAGTGGATCAACCTGAATTTTATAAAGCTACGAGAATACTTTTTGTGCTCAAAGAAAACAAAAATAATGACTTTATTCAACGATTTCTTCTCTCCTGGGACAGTCCTCCACCATTATTGACGCATACGTGTGGTTCTGCTGATGTAGAACACGCTTGTACTTCGGCTTGTTTACAAGCAGAGGAATGCAATGCGTATGCGTCGATAATGGCAGAGGACTATCCCGGGAGAGAAGAAACCGTAAAAATCATAAAATTACATGGATCATTTTAACGATGTCCTTCCTACGTTTCTGTACCTTGACCGTGGTAGGACTCTTGCTGTCTATGAAGGGTCAGAGAGCTCTGGGATTTCATCAAAAATATTTGTGTTCTGAAGATGAACGAAGGTCTTACGGGTTTGGAACGATATGAGGGTGAGAAATTAATGACATCATTTTGATTTTTGGGTGAACTATCCCTTTAATTTGACTTTCAGAAACGAAAAGATATCAGATCTCTCCTGACTTACCAAAAAACTAGTCTGTGGATTGAACAGCTAGTCAACTAAACCTTCTTAATTTGGAAGCCTAATAAATTAGGCTCGCTTTTAGTTCAATACATTTCTCAGGAGATGTTTACATAAAGTTGGGCAATTTTTTGAAGACTAAATTGGTTATATCTAAGCTTTTATCATTTGTATGATTCTCACTACATAATTGTTCAGTTTTTTGAACAACTAGTTGACTGAATTTTATAGTTGATTCATACTTTAAATCCATCCCAGTATGGAGCGTCACTCATGTCAACATGCTTTAGTGTTCCTGGTCCTATCTTTCCCTCGCTCGTCTGCATTATCAAAAAATCCAACCTTCAGGCTTTGTTTTGTTTCTAAGAGTTTAAGTAGTTTAATTAATGTCTCTGATCTTATTATAGATTACAGAATACTTAGAGTTTGAAGAGGCCTCCTGATCCTCCTGCATGTAATATCATTAGACAGTCAAGCTTTCATTTATTATGTTCTGCTCTGTGGCTTGAGAGCTACGTGACTCTGCGATTGGGAGTTAATGAAATGAAAGATGTGGTTAAGTGAAAGGCTTGATGGCTGTTTATATCACCAGCGCATTAAAACAGGATTTTAAAATCAGTACATTAATATAGTACTTTTTCATTTTGAACAGCTCTTGCGTGTAATAACGATGCTCATGTGGCAGCAATCGAGCCTGCATCATGTCTTGATGCCATTCCCAATACATTCGTGAACAACAAAAAGTGCCCTGAAAAATAACATTTAATAAATAAAATTAAAATATCATTTTAATTTAATCATTTAATGTTTAAATATTTAATAAATATATATTTTTTTAAATTTCTGTTTGAATATTATTATTTATTTTTTTTATTAAGGAAACTTCATAAACCTCATCGGCAAGCCTAGGTCTTTACCCAGTTTCATTTTCACACCTTTATTGCTTTTCTTTCAGCTTATTCAGTGTGCGCGTGTCTGTTCATGTTTTGATGTCAAGACCAAAGAAATGAGACCAGAGACCTGAGAATTTCAGCATTTTAAATTCTCATTTATATGCATTTATTTTTCTTGTGAATTTTTAGAACTTTCTGATAGTCTATCAGTGTTTTGTCCCTGAAAAATCGCCCTCAAAGTATGTAGGGCTCTGTCAGAGTATTGGGTTGAGTCCAAATACTTGAGCGCTCTTAATGAGTTATTTAACCCCGCTCTGTGAACTAACTGACTTCTAAATCACAGACACTCTCTGAGAGGAAGGGCCCCTCTTAAAATGTTCCACATGAAACATTTATGAGCGTCAACGTAAAACCAGAGCCAGTCACTTCAGCCGGAGGTGTAATCACTCAAAGACACTTGAAAGTGACAAAACAAAATGAATATTAAAAAAACCTGACGCCTATGACAAGCTGTAAATTGAAACTGACATCGCATCCCAAATTCGGGACATTCCAGGCTAATGCTAAAACCAGATCCAGAATTACAGAAATGTGTGTGAACTTCACAAAGCGAAAGCCCTCAGAGAATCCCTGACATGTCACAATATGATATGTTTGGCATTCATGTTTTACTGTCACATGCTGTATTTAAGTGTGGCTTTTAAATGAAGTATGACTGTGTATGAAAGTACAGAATACAGTATATTATGATTTTTATTTAATTTTTTTGGAAAGAAACATATAAGCTGTGGACTGGATCTGAATTAATGTCTTTCTGCCTCCGAGGCCTCAGAAATAGAAATGTACTGTATAATTCAAAAGAATGCTTAGTTTTGAAAATTGCTTTGTGTTTCTGATCTCTCTGTCTTTCTGTCTTTTCTCAGATTATTGTATTGTGGAATTGTGACAAGCCTTTACCTGCCAAGCATCGATGGCCGGCCACCTCAGTGCCCATTATTGTAATCGAAGGAGAGAACAAGGTGATGTATGGTTTCTTTGAGATTTCAATATAGTTTCCCAAGTTATTTCCACTTTTTTTGGGCATTTTAAAGCTAAAAAATGACATTATGACAGCATTAGATATCACCAAGCCTAAAAGAAAATTGAAAAAATAAATGTGTGAAACTTTGTGAATGCTGGTTTTGATGTATACACTACTGTTCCAAAATTTGGAGAATTTTAAAATAGAAACAGTAATTGTACTAGTATTTCACAGTATTACTGTATCTTTGATCAAATAAATCCAGCTTTGGTGAGAATAAAATTCTTTTAAAAACATTTTGAACGGTAGTGTATATGTAATGTTTTTCATTGGTGATGAAAGTTATGGTCACACTTTATTTTGCGGTCCAATTCTCGCTATTAACAAACAATGAACTATGACTTTTGCCTCAAACTCCTAATTTGCTGCTTATTAATAGTTAGTAAGGTAGTTATTAAGTTTAGGTATTAGGTAGGATTAGGAATGTAGAATATGGTCATGCAGAATATGTGCTTTATAATACTAATAAACAGCAAATATGTTAATAATAGGCATGCTAATAAGCAACTATGTAGTTCATAGTGAGAATTGGTCTCAATACTAAAGTGTTACCAAAGTTATTACCCTGATAAAGCATTTTTCACGAAATTGTGACTATTTTTATTTGTATTGCAGTAAAATATTAGTGACACACCACACAGCATCCCACACTTTTGTAGTTGTTGATAGGCTGTGTGTAGATGTTTTGGTGTGGAACAGAGAGGGACTGTGAGTGTTGTTTCCCAGTGTTTGGAGCAGAGAGGGATTAGTTTTCCTCTGGCTGAGGGAAGAGAGCAGTGAAGTTGTGCCAGTCAGCCTGTGGTTTGTACGGCTTGTGGCTGTCTTGTTTAAAGAGTGGTGTGTGTGTGTGTGTGCGCGCGTGAGTGTGTGTTTTCCCACCCAGACTAGCTGACGAGGAGACAGCTCTTTTAAGCCATGATTGACAGCCTGGTCCCATGCCACACTGAAGTGTTGCTCTGGGCATTTTCCTTATTAAACACTCCCATTTCTACAGTATATGAGATCCTACAGAGAATACTGTGCTTTTCAGACTCAGTTGTGCTGTACTGCATGACATTTCATGCTGGACTGCATGAAACAACATTAACTACTTATTGAGAATTGGTTTAATTTTTATGTGAAGCGTAAAATTCAAAGGAGAATAATATAGGGCAGGACTTGATTTTAGCCATTGGGATTTGAGTGTGAAAAATAATTCTATGTAATTTTGTGAATATTAAATTTCCTGTCCATGCGAGCTGAGTTATGTCAACAGGAAAGTTTTTAAATTAAGAATAACAAGCATGCAAAAATCACACACTGTGTGATATGATTGTAAGTAAGGGCTATTTTGGTTGGGTTTTTTTAGGGAAATTTTAGTAGAGATGCACCCTAATGAATTTTTTACAGAGACTAAAATTAACATTTTCTTTTAGCCAGAAACCAAAACCAAAAATTTTGCTAATTAAATCTGGGTAATTGAACCCTGCTGTTCACAGTGTTGTTTTCTCATGTGATAAATTAAACCAGTTACAGTAAAGTTTTTCTGCAGTCAGCCAAGCTTATCCATGTTTTCTGTTTCAAACTTATTAGTTGTAATTGTTAGCAGTAATTTATTAGTGGTGGAGTAGTGAAATAGGTTTAAGGGAAATCTGCTTGAAACATGACTCGACTCAATTCTGTGGTACGGCAGTATGGCGTCTGTGGATTTGAAGGAGAGAGATGTGAGACTTCCAGGGTTAGATTTAATCCTGACTTCACAGGGCCGTTGCTCACGTGCACGTACCTCATCTTTCACCTTTATATTGTGGCTGTGGCTTTCTAGAAGTGCAGATTGTATGTGGAGTGGTCCCTGCGGGCACTGCTGGCAGACTGCTTGTGTGAATGAGGGGGGGATTTACAATGGGAAGCGTATGTGTATTATTTCCTGTTTAGTTGTGCTTTTAGACGCCGTCCTCTTTTGACGTATTTATGAGTTAGTTTGTGACTCCATGACCCTGTTTTGACAGTTAGTGCCGTCAAGGCTTGTTTTGACCGTATGTGTTTTGACAAAAGTTAAATTAAATGTTTGCATGTGCGTCCATGTTTATGAAGCGCTGTGAGGGGATGTGTGTGGGTGGCCTGTTGTTGTGTGCGTCTGTGACAGGACTTTAACGGGAGTCTCGTGTTGTAAATTTCCGCATCTTATTAGTGATCAGACACACATGCACAACAGTAACCAAATATTTGGAGTTTAATCCAAACATGAAAAATATGAAGAGAGGCATTTTTCCCTTGTATTATACAAGCTTTCTATCTGAAATCTTAAGATAAAATCTGACTGTACGTATTTATTTTCTCTCTGTAGGTCATGAGCAGTCGGTTTCAGCCCTATGACAGTATCATCAGCGATGCAGTGTTAAGTCTGGATGAGGACACTGTGTTGTCAACCACTGAGGTATGGACTATAATTCTCCCCATCTGTCTCTCCCGCTCTCACTCCTTCTCTCTCTGACTCACACGTCAGCAGTGAGGGTGACTGCCGTCCTGAGCTCTGTTAGCCTGTGGCCCTGCTGAAGATGGCGCTTCCTCCTGGAAAGTTTCTTTTTTCATATTCTATCACTATTCATGGCTGTAGATGTCATCTGCTGTTTTCTAGGGTCTTCGACAGAAGGTCCATGACATTTTTATTTTAGGGCTGCCAAAGTTAAGATTTAAAGACACATTTAAAACAGTTATCATTATGAGTTAATATTGTTAATAAAAATATATTTAATTTGGAATTGTCATCCTTAAATAATAAAAAGGAAAAGGTAAATAATAATGTTTATTTAAATAGATTGAAACTGATCAGTCCATTTTTATGGGAAATTTTTTTCAGCTGTTGTTTTTTGACATTGTTTTTATCATTACTATTAATCAAACCAGGATGGTACATTAATACATTAGAATAATTTACATACATTAATATAATAAACATAATTAATATCAAAACTCAATTAAAAGTTGAGTAAAACACCATGCATAGAAATGTGAACATCAGTGGAGGACATGTTTACAAAGATTAAATCCATAAAGTGGTAATAACTTGATTCAATATCAAATTATTGCAGATCTACATTCAGATATAATATACAATAAAGAAATGTATTTAAAATTGCTAAAATATTGCGCATATAATTTTTTTTTTTGAGATACACACACTAGCTATGTTTCCATCCAAAGATTCTAATTAAACTTATACTCAAAACTGGAATATCGCATAAAACGTATGCGAATAAAGCACCGTTTCCATCCAATCAGTCAAAGAGAACAAAATCATCACTTCCTGGTAAACTGTGGCACTAAATATCAATATAGGAGAAGCCACAGAATATAATTTTCATATATGATATAGATTACTTGCACCTCAGAGCGAGCAGACGAAACACAATAAATGCAGTCATTGCTTTCGGAGGTGGATGCCAGCTGTTTGGGAACGCAGTCATGTAAGACAATTAAATACTTTGATGACCGACTTTGCTCAGACTTTTCAGAATGACCATAACATGTGAACGAGATCGGTCCGCTGGTTAGTCAAGTCATCCCGTCTCATAGCGCAAAGTCACATTACTTTTTTTGATGCGCATGGAGGAATTTATTCGGTAAATGTGTTCCCATCGTAGTTTATGCACATTTTTTCTTACCGGATAAAAAGTTTATCCTACTCAAAGGTGCGCATACGTTTTTTTTAATGAGCATTTTTAGAATTTATGCGCATCTTGGCGTTTTCATCCAGTGTTGTTGTTTTGTTTTGTTTTTTTGCGATATTCCAAAATGCGCATAAAAATAGGTGGATGGAAACGCAGCTATGTGTTGAGATATATATATATCTGTCTCGAGCGTAGCGTTAGTTCTGGTTAGTTAGTACGTTAGTCAAGCTCGCATCAGCTGACTACATGATCGTCTACCTATAGGGATGCGACACCTATCACAGCACTCATATATAAGGTCCTTCAGTATTATCACCAGTTTTTGCGTTGCTCAATAGCCAATTACCCACCTCCATCCCCAACTCCTCCTCTCATCAGTCAGGATTCAGCTTTCTGATTCTCCCTGAATCAACTTATTTCTAAAATGTTACATTAAATTATCGAACTTTAATGATATCGGCAATACATCTATGTTGGTTTCTGTTCTGTTTACCCTGGGGGATTATTGCTGCTCTCCCTGCTCTTATCCATGCTAGGCTGCATGGATGCGCAGGGAGTTCCTGTCCAGAACAGAACCATACCGCCAATCCAGACTCTAGGCTAATTGTCAGTTATCCTTGACGATAGTGATCCTGACAGAAATATATATATTTTGTTTTTAAATATTTTCATTTATTGACAGTCATATGGTATTTAGTATAGAATGGGTGGAGAATAATTTTATATATAAATGTTTAGCCAATCATAACAGAGGTCATTTACATATAGATACAGAGAGATGAAAAATGGTAGAATTTTTTTTTGGTTCAAGATACCTTGGCTTGAATAACATCGTAAGTGCTTCAGGGGATGAGATTGCTCCTTTCCTGGCCCTATATTAAAAATAGCATCCATTGCAGCTAACAATAGGGCAGATGTCAGATCCATAACCCTGTAGCGCCTTAAAGTGAAAGACGCCTTATGGTTTGAGCAGGGTTGTGATCGCTCCCTCCTCAGCCGCTCTCGGATTAAACCCCCAACCTTTCAGCTGGCGGTGCAGATTTGGCAACCACTATGCTTCCGCCACCCATAATCAGCTCAGCATGGCCTCTTCAGCCCTCGGTTCCTCCCTCTCTCGGCTTCTTTCTGTCTCCTGCATTAGTGGCACTCTGCAGTGTACAGTGGTGAGAAATGGCCGTCCCTTATCAGAGGCAGCAGAGTCAGCGTGAACGCACACAGTTGCAGTCAACCTCCTAAACCTGTCTTCCCTCCTGTGCATTCCTCTTTTCTTCCTGAAATGGATATCTTTAATCATGTGTTATCTTGACCACACTGCAGGGAAACTCCAATTACTCTTTCTTTCTTGAACTCCCCCTCCCAAATAACCCTATTTGTGTAGCTGGAGACTTAGTTTGGCATTACATGTGAGGCGGATGTACTGCCAGTGGGGTTACGCCAAGGTTTCAGTGTATATAGTTAGTCTGTTTGTGTGTGTCTGTATGTGTGTGGTTCAATTCACTGCTGACTTGAGATCCAGCTGAAGCTCCACCGCTGACACTTTTGATGTGTTTCAGTACTTATTTGTTTAAATGCTTTGATCTTTGAAAAAGGAGGGCATTTTCTCAGCTAGCAGCTTTGAAAGCGTGTTTGTGTATGTGTGTGTATCTTTGTGTCTGGCTTTTGTCACGTGAGAGTCTTCATGCCACTATCCTCGATTCTTTATTCCTTCTTTTAACTCTTCATAGCACTTGTTTGGCGAGTGGTTTCTAACTTGAGCTCAACGTTGCCTTGCAGGTGGACTTTGCCTTCACGGTGTGGCAGAGTTTCCCAGAGAGAATTGTGGGATATCCTGCACGCAGTCATTTCTGGGACAATAATAAGGAGCGCTGGGGTTACACTTCCAAATGGACCAATGACTATTCCATGGTTCTCACCGGAGCTGCCATTTACCACAGGTACTGCATGTGGAAACAGCTGCTTCACTGGGAGTAAATTAGGGCAGTGCCTTCCCTTTACATTTTATTGGCACAGGTGTATTCATACTGCCTAAAGGGTAATGTACACCACCATTCAATGGTTTTGGAGTCATTTTTAGCCAGAAAAAAAAAAAGAATGCCAAAAACCTGTTTCCACTAGTGTTAATTTCATTAACACAAACTGACACAAAATGTTTGTTGCCAAGCTTTTTCCCCATGACTAAACGAGACCATGACGAAACAATAATAAGGTCAGTGAACGATAACTGTGACTATATCAACATGCAATATCGTTGACGATAAAAGACAACACTAAAATGTATTTTAAAAATAAAAACGATACCAAAATCTCTTAATTTACGTTGGGGAAAAAAGGGAGATAAAATATCATCACAGACTGCTGTACATCCGCTGTCTCTACTACGAAACTTTCATGTGTGCGGTTGCCAGATATCCCCAAATCAGAGCTTTTCTGTTAAAAGGATACATTTTCTGCCCGGTCTTTTGCTTAATTTTTGCAATCTGGCAACCATGCGCATGTGCTCGCTCTTCATTGCAGAAGCGCAGACGATGATCTGAAAACATCGACAAACAAGCAAGCTGCAGTTTAGCGATCTCCATGTGAGACAAAATTAACGCTGATTTCCACAACAATATTAACTGTGTTCAACTTTGATGATAATAAGAAATTATACTTGAACTGATATCAGCATATTAGAATGATTTTTGAAGGATCATGTGACACTGATAAATCGAGTAAAAGCTTAATGAAATTCAATATAAATAATTTAATGAAAGTCTGGTAATATGTCAGTTATGTCCAAAATTAAAAGCAGTAATATCACAGACAAATTTTCTTAATTCTGAATTTCTTTTAAAATTGAGATTACCATTGCAATAAGTAGACCTGATGGTATGTTGTAAATATTAATATGATTATTCTAATCAATCTTTAGATTAAACAGACTCTGATATAGTGTTTAAAGAAAAAGTCTCACCATACACACCTCAGAGCTATGATCTTAAACAGGAAGTACAGGAAATAGTCCAAATATAAGGATCCGTTTCCATCAGGGTAACACCACAGACATTGTTGAGGACATGAAAAGGACATTTTTCTTAAAATATCACAAAAGTATTTTTTTTTTTTTTTTTCTTGGCAGTATAAATAATTTGTGTAATTGTATTTAATTTAACATGCATAATATTTATTTTAAATAAAAATCTGACAAATTTCTATTGTTGCAAAGTTAACATCACCTGCCACCACAAATGAAATGAAATGACCTAATATGATGGCACCAGCTTTAGGTTAGAATTGTTCATTGATTTTCTCAGAAAAAACATGATTTGCAGTTTCCGTAGTAAGCTAGAAACTTGCAGCAAGGACACATTTGTAGGACAAGCAGGCATATTTAAGAAAAATTGTATTGAAAAAATAAGCCATTGATTAAAAGACTGATATTGGGTTGTTTGCAGTTAATGAAAAAAAATCAATATCCCAACACATTGTGTTCATTGTCCTATTGAGCTTTCGAATTTATGATCTGGTTGTCTCAACCTGTCCTTGACAATGTCCATGTTCTCCATTCCGTCCTTTTCTCCAGATATTACCACTTCCTGTATACCCACTTCCTGCCAAATAGCCTGAAGAGCATGGTGGACCAGCTGGCCAACTGTGAGGACATCCTCATGAACTTCCTAGTGTCCGCTGTCACCAAGCTGCCGCCCATCAAGGTCACACAGAAAAAGCAGTACAAGGAGACCATGATGGCTCAGGTAAGTGAGAAAAAAAAAACCTCACTGTAGATAATTAAACCTACATGAGCTTCAGCAGTCTGTCTAACGTTGTGCATCTGTTCCTCTTAGTCATCTCGAGCCTCGCGCTGGGCGGACCCGGACCACTTTGCCCAGCGCCAGACCTGCATGAACAAGTTCGCCAGCTGGTTTGGCGGCATGCCACTGGTCCACTCCCAAATGAGACTGGACCCCGTTCTGTTTAAGGACCAGGTCTCCATCCTCCGCAAAAAATACAGGGAGATCGAGCGGCTCTGACCAGACTGGCGCCCCTTGTCGGACATTCAACAGGGGGCCGCAAGAGACTCTCCAGAGCAGAGGAGGACCATAGCGGAAGAGCCCGTGGCTCAGTTTTCCCTTCAGCACACAAGCAAAGGACAAACACAGGCCTCTGTGGACCTTCAGACACACGTGACACACTTTTAACTCTTCGGAAGATTTCGTTTTGTTTCAAGGACGCCACAGAAAAACTCATCTTTCCCAGCACATGAGTGAGTTGTTGGACGACAGGAGGGACGCATCATCGTGTTAGCACTTCTTCACCACGCCACATCTGGATCCATCCATCCTCCCACCTCAGATGTCAGCATCATGTTCTCAGTTCTTTCCAAGGTCTCGAGCCACGATTGTGTACGATTGAGCTCATATGGTTTCATTTCCAAGTTTTTGAGGTATTAGGAGTTTTTTTTCCTTTTCAAAACGCTTCATAATCATTTAGTTTCAGTGAAAGCGATTCAAGGCTATGATGTAGACGGTGCAGGTGAATAGTTCACAGACAGAAATATAACTGTGAGCAAAAAAGGGCTGTAACATTGCATTCGAAACGGTGATCCCTTTTATTAGTGTCATAACCACCATTCAAACACCCTGTAGTATTTTATTTCTTATTTTTAAAAATGGTGCCAAGACTAATGAGCTGCCTTAAGTGGCTTGTCAAACCCTCCCTACCTAATTAATTCATGCAAATCCACCTTAAAGTGTATAAAAAAAAAAATTTGAATTCCCTAAATCCTCACGTTATTAAACAGCCCGACTTGGAAAAAAAAAAATGTTTGTCATAGTTAAGCGAAAAATTAGCATGGAAACAAAGGCAGAGCTTACAGTGCAGGAACGCCATCTGTTTAGGTGAGAGAACTTTCGTAGACATCAGTGCATGACAGGTTGCATTGTAAGGACTTACGGTCGTAATTTAAGTGAGATGTCTCTCACCTCCTTTATCTTCCCTGTCCCTGTGAAAAATGAGCTGTCTGTCAAAGTTCAATGGCACTGCCTCATTTCTCCCCTTCGGCCTCCTATTTTAAACGCGACTCCTTCGCATATAAAACTCACTCAGCCACAAATGGACACTCTGCTAATTTATGTCCCCCAGAAAGTGATGAGTGTATGCTTCCTTTACATGTTTTCTTGTTGATTTCATGTCAAGGGAACATTGGGGCCCCTCCAGTGTTTTGTCTGTGTTTTCCAGAGTCAGAGTGGAGAGCGTTGTCAGCCTCCGCTCACAGGTACTTGAATGTCTGATGACTTGAAGGAGTGCCGTGCTTTAGTGGCCTTTTGTGAAGGTGACTGGACTTAAAATGTGCCAGCTGTGAGCCAAAGCCTTTTTTTTTTTCATTTTCATGTTCGGTTGATACTGTGACATGATGTACACTACATGTTTTGTTTTGTTTTTTGTTTGTTTTTCTTTCCCCTGGTCAGCCCATGCTGAAATGCTAAAAGCATATCTAACACTGAATGTTGTTTAGGAACCCTTCAATTGTTGTGCGTTGTATTTTAATCAGCATCATGACTTAAATTCCTGAGGAATTTGCAGTAATGTGATTCAGCTGACATTATTCAAACTGAAAATCTTAATCTTAATGGCCTGAATGAATTTTAAAGTGTCCATCTTGACATTTATGTTTAGGTGCTTGCTTGAATCTTGTTATACAAGTATGTGAATTAATTTCAAGTCCCTGAAAGCATCTACTATAATTGCCCTCTTAACTGTTGCATAAAATGTTCATTTGAAATTAGTTGTCTGTCATCCTTTTTTTTTTTTTTTTTTTTTTTTTTAGTTTTTACACAAATGGCCCACATCTGGTTAAGTTTTAAGTTCAGCAAACCATCTAATTTAAAATTTATAGCCAGCATTTATACCTATGATTGTCATCGTTATAATGTCATATCACAGAATTAGCGTCTGGCCTCGCACAATTTTATTGGCCAAATCATAAGACACTTCAGTGTACATAATCTTTGTTCATACAGCTGGATCTACACAATCATATATAGGATGATGCATCCGAGATGATTTTAGGGGGTAGATGTGAGCATCAGATGTCTGTTTTGATTAATATGTGCATCCCATCCTGTCACGATGGCCTTGCCAATGCTGTCATCAGGACTCAAGATAAGCCCAGCATCGTCCAGATCTGCCCAAGGCCCTTGTCCGTGCAGACGACACACTGATAGGTGTTTGCATTGACGCCAGTGTTATTTTAATTACCCAGCTTAACGTGACAAAGCCATTCATTTGAAATTGGCCTGTTGAATGCTGCTGCTGCTGCTGTTACCACTACACACTTGCAAGATCACCAAAGAATCTTGGCAAATTTAAACTCATGCAATTGTATTACGTTGTTGTTCTTTCATGGTTTCTATACTTGTTTTTCATTCTGTCAAGATCAGCCTGTCTCAAGGCTAACTGGTAAAATTAGCATCTGATTTCTCTTACATTATGTTCTGTGATTAGCAATAAGCAATATGGAGTCATGCTCAAAAACATCACTGATCTCTCCCTGATTGTGCCTTTTGATTCAATTGAATTGAGTTTGGACAGAAGCGGCAAAATCTTTCAAATAAAGTTGCGACACTAAAGTTTCACAGCATCTGTTAAACATTCTCACGTTAGGCCTTTAACCAGACTTGCATGACCACTTTAGGCTATTTATGAGTAAATACTGACTTGTTTTGGGTTATTTTTGTTCAGACCTGTTTGTTTTGCTCCCTCCTGTCCTGACCCTTCATCCCAGTAATTAACAGATGACTTTTTATAAAGAAATTGCAAAATGCCAATTTTGTATGAATGATTTATAAGAAAATGAATAAAGTCATATTTGATGCTATAACGACCTGACTTGCGTGTTATTTTTTCAATTAATGGTCATAAAGAGGTTACAGATTATATTGAACCATACATGCTAAAATTCAGCACTATTGTTTGTGCGGTTACTGTAGACGGCTGTGCATTTTTTTATTTTGAATAGGATGCTTTTATATCTAATAGTAAAATCAGACCATTTGTTCTTGATTTGAGACAACCACAAAAGTAGGAAGCAGTCGAGACAAGCATTGGTATAGGGTTTATACTTAACTATATTAACACCACACTGACTAATATGCAATGTTTCACACAATATTTGTCTGTAAATTATGATTGAGAAGTACACAGTTTAACAGTAAATAGGAGCTATCGCTCATGCAAAATATGAGGAATATACTTGCGTAAAAGGTTCATTTTAAAGCATATCTGAGTGAATGAGCAGACTGCTCAGACCTCCTAATGTTCATCAGGTTGAAAATTGAATCCAAGACAGCTGAACCGAATGGTATTTCAACCGTGTGTTATGAATGTAGCAGAATTTCTTCAGTTCAGTCCTCTTTTCGCTTCCTACCTTCTCTCAATTTTGTGCCTCGCTGCTCTTTCCTGCATCTATCTTACGTGTCCCACTGAAAACAGAGCTCATGAATGCAGCGAACACGGGCTGTGTATGTACAACACCGACTCTGTGTGCACATGCACATGTGTGTTTCAGGTCCTGACAGCCAGCATGGAGTTGATCTCCCAGATGAGGTTTCTGAGCTGGTCCATAATCATCTTCAGCTGCTGGTTCTTCTGTTTGAGTTTCTGTGATATAAATGGAAATAAACATTTTCAGTTATTGAGCATATTGTTAATATGCAGCACTGCTGAGCAGAATGTCACTGACTTAACATTTTTCAGTAGCGTAACAGCACAGTTATTTTCAAAATAATGTAGCAGGGGTTTTTTCCTAACAACTACCAGTGTAGCGTGACAAAACTAAGCATTAACTCATCTTATGCCACATTATATGTCATAATTTCAGTGTGTAGAGCTGTGAAGCCAGCAATGTAACAGACTCACAGAATAGTGTAATCAGTTGTATTCACTGAATGTTAGAATGTTTGCTATACCACACAATCTGTAGCGCCACAGCAACAGAAACTATATTTTACCTGAGACATTAATTAAATGTGATAGAATAACATGGTGCCGCTGGATTCTTTTGATTATGCCCAGTCTTTGTTTTCACATGTACCATGCCAATAACACAAGGTGAAATCATACAGTGCAACCAGTGAATTCCAGCTGATGAACAAATGTCTTTTAATGAATCAGTCAAAAGACTGGTTTGAATCACTCTAATGAATAACTGAACATCTGACTAGCTGTAATGATATGCATTCTCAAAAGAGTTTTCTAATAAATGGCATTTAATAGCTATACACAGGGCTGGGAAGGTTACTTTTAAAATGTATTTCACTACAGATTACAAAATACATGCTTTAAAAAGTAATCAGTAATGTATTTCGTTAGACTACTCAGGTTTAGTAACGTAATCTAAATACTTTAGAATACTTTGAAATACTATAACACAAGGGAACATTTACTTGTCTTATTTTTATGTTTTCCATTCAACACTCGAAATATGAGAAAATAGAGAAACGAGTTACTGTATAAAATTTTTCAAAGATCAAGAACAACTTCCCTCCCTTTCAAATTAGACGTTGTATCCTTCGATGCCGATAGAAGTTTTGTTGCAGGTAGGCATTGCGCTGCATTGATTTTACGTCCTTTTTCAGATTTATAAACTAGTCTTTGTATTTCCACGAGAGAAATGCATTACGCTAATGGCTTTCTGTTGTGTCGTCCATTTTTGTGTCGTGATGATGAGCGTACTCTCACTACGAGTTGCTAAATGAACAGGCGGCTGCACGCAGTGTTTTTTTTTTCAACGGAGAATCAGTTGCCTAATTGGTTAAAATCCACAAACTGTTCACTTAAATTAAAATTCAAAGTAATCTTTGGTAATCTAAAATACTTTTCGGATGTAACTGTAATTTGATTACCACCTATTTAAAATGTAATTATAACGAAATACAGTTACTCATATTTTGTATTTTAAATACGTAACGCCGTTACATGTATTTCGTTACTCCCCAGCCCTGGCTATACATGATACCGTGAGTGTGTCTTGCTTTATTTAAAGACAAATGTAATCTAAAAAAAGATGAAAATACCTTTAGATATTAATTTAGAAACCCATCTATGAAGCCCCATTTCTGCTACTGAATTAAAAAAATAAAGGCAATTGTGACCTTTTTATCTCACAATTCACACTTTTTCCTCACAATTCTGAGTAATTGCATGAAAAAAATAATTGTGAGATAAAAAGTCACAATTGCCTTTTTTAAATTTTTTATTCCATGGTGGAAACAAAAAAACAAAATTGCGAGATGTAAACTCTGATTTCTGAGGAAAAAAAGTCAGTATTGCAGGATGTGAATTCATAAAGAGAAAACAAGACACTAGCCGGGTTTCCATCCTAAGTTGCAAATTTAACTTATGCGCAAAATTGGAATATTGCATAAAACACTTGCGAATAAGCACTGTTTCCCTCCAAAGAGTCAGAGAAAACAAAATCGTCACTTACTGATAAACTGGCACTAAATATCACTAAGAAAAGTAGGAGAAGCCACTGAATATAATAATTTTCAAATATAATAAATTACTTGCGCCTCAGAGCATGCAGACGAAACAATAAATGCGGTCATTGCTGTTGGAGGTGAATTCCAGCTGTTTGGGAACACAGTTGTGGTAGATACAGAAATACTTTGATGAAAGACTTTGCTCGGGCATTTCATAATGACCATAACAACATTTCAGATGCTGTCCAACAAAATCGGTCCACTGGTTAGTCAGATTATGCCATTCCATAGCGTAAAGTCATATTACTTTTTTTGAACGCTCATGTGGAATTTATTCACAAAATGCGTTTCCATCTTCCATTATTATTTGCGTGAACTACTTTTTGCAAAAGTCAAAAACCACCTCCTCAAGAGAGTTAAGGGATTTCTTTCACTCGTTTCCAGTGCGATACTTCAAAATCACATAAAAAGAGGGTGATGGAAACAGCTACTAGGGCTTTCATACTCATCAGATGATTGTGTGGGTTAATTCAGTGAAGAATTCCTCACACTGACTAGTATCTCCAAACTAGCATCTCAAGTTCATTTAAAAGAAAGAACCAGCCCAGAAGATTCAGTTGCTCATGAATCAGACTATGGTTGCACTGTGTGCTTGTCTACCAGCACACAGGGATAACTCAAATGAATTGTGCGTTCTTGCCATTAGTATGCATTACATTGTGCGTCTTATCACATTCAATTCACATTGCAAACTCACATTCATAACTCAGATAAAATCTGATTTCTTTTAACATGTCGCTGGACACTGTTGCATACTGTATTTGAGTAAATAGTTAACATCTCCTTAAGTAACCTCAATATGTTGTTTTTGTTAGTTTAACTGCTTTATGAAAAGAACTACATACTCAGAGACAGGTTTTTGCAATTCACTTGTTAACACACGTGACAGCAATTCAAAAAAAGAGCAAGCCGATAAAGTCAAGATGTTTAGCTGTTTTTCGACCAAACTGAAAGGGGAATAAATTTGATACAAGCCACTTTGTTGTATGATTGCCGGTGTTGTACTGGAAACAGCAGGCTAGAAACAGCGAGAGGTTCTCTGGCCAAAAACACCTTGTTAAAGACAATGGCTAGAGGAAAATGTCATTCAAACTGACACTCCTTATAACAGTTTTGTGGAGATAAGCATCTCTAAAGCTTCACGATGTTGGGCCACAGCAGAAGAATAATAATAGTGCTTATACCAGCCCACCTCATGTCAGTGGTACAAGCTGCTGGTGGTGTAATAGTACGGGAAGTTTTTGCTTGGTGCACTACAGGCCTCTTAAATACAAACAGTGCTCTATTTAGATGCTGTAGTGTATGAGCATTGTTACTGACCATCTGTATCCCTATATAGCCACAGTCTACCCATTTGAAATGAATAGCCACTTCCACTGGGACAATGCACCATGTCACAAAGCATTCATCATCTCCACCTTGTTCTATTGTGGGAATAGCTTGTGACTTCGGCTTTTTCCAATGGCAACACGGTCCCCTGATCTCAATCCAATAGAGAACCTTTGGGGTGAGCTGAAATGAGAAGTTCATGCAGCCTGTAAATGGGCAGAGGCTGTGTGATTGTATTGAGTTAACCTGGCTAGAACCGCTGAGGAATTCTTCCTGCATGGTTTGCTGAATCCTTGCCACAAACAATTCAGACAGCTCTGAAGGCAAAGCAGTGTGCTGATCTGTACTACACAAGTGTATCTAACAATGGACACTGATTAAAAGAGGAGCTGACATGGCATTTCAAGAAGTGACAGCAGAGCATTGTTGTGTGGCATGCTATACTTTCCTAAATTTATTTTAAACAGTATTTTGCTTGTATTTTTAAAAGTGGTATCTCATATCGTTTAAAGGATATTTGCAGTTTTAAAAATAACTTTCTATGTTGCAGGAACATTTAGGTGAACTGTAAAGAGATAAAAGGTGATTAAAAATAGTATTAAAAATGAAAGAAATAGCGATCAATCATAGCACCTAAAATTTACACTTGTGACCCTGGACCACAAAACCAGTCTTAAGCAGCACAGGTATATTTGCAGCAATAGCCAAAAATACATTGTATGGGTCAAAATTATAATTTTTTTTCTATTATGCCAAAAATCATTATGATAGTAGGTAAAGATCATGTTCCATGAAGATATTTTGTAAATTTCCTACTGTAAATATATCAAAACTTAATTTTTGATTAGTAATATGCACTGCTAAGAACTTCATTTAGACAACTTTAAAGATGATTTTCTCAGTATTTAGATTTTTTTGCACCCTCAGATTCCAGATTTTAAAATAGTCAGCCAAATATTTCAGCCAAATATTTTCAGCCAAATATTGTCGTATCCTAACAAACCATACATCAATGGAAAGTTAATTTATTTAGCTTTCAGATGATATATAAATCTCAATTTCAAAAACTTGACCCTTATGACTGGTTTTGTGGTCCAAGGTCACACATATATACATTTTAAAAATGTACAGTATATATAATTTTAATGTGTATATATATATATATATATATATATATATATATACACACATTATAGTATATATATATAGTATTAATATATATAATATATATATTACTTTTTTTTTATTTATTTATTTATTTTTATTATGCAAACAAACATACTAT
>JAFVLL020022273.1:79701-89701 GCA_021397915.2 Tor tambroides
GTTATTTTTTTTTTTTTTTTTTTTTTTTAAGAAACATTATAAATATCTTTACTGTCACTTTTAATGCATCCTTTCTGGATAAAACTACTAATATCTTAAATGACCCAAACTTTTGAACGGTAGTGTGAATTAGATTATATTATGCCATTTTAATAAAAGTATAATTCTTAAATATGTCACACGAAAAAATATTGACAATTTCAAGCATTTTTTTTAAAACTATTAACAAAAAAAACTGTAAAAATATCCCTGGGTATTTTTCTGATTCTGTTTGGTACTTCTAAATTACACACTTCACCTTGAATGCCTCGTTTCTTTGCAATATTAATTGAACGCTTCGATTTGTTGCCCAGGTTCCTCTTTGTTTAATCATTCTGAATCGACATGCATGATTAGTCCTAATTACCATTATTTATGCAGAACGAGTTTATCTTCCCCATTCACCTTCTCATACACCTGAACTAATTATGCAGCTGTGATTGTCTACAGAAAATGTCTGTGTTTGTATTGGAAAGTTATATTTGTGTGCGTGGAATAAGGTTGTCCGTGGAATCTCACCATCTTTCAACTGATGAATGCATTCCATATGCTGCTCGGTAAATTCTACAAGACTTTTGTCATTTGTACCACAAAAAAGCCTCCAGGCTAGTATTAAAAAGCTGCAATGAAGACACAATCTCAGAGACATCCAGCTTGTGTGGAAACCCATTCCAGTTGCCAACGATTAGGCTGTCACTAAGCCAAGCCGCTTTCACACCAAGGGGCACAATATAAACCAAAAACGACGACGACAACAAAAAAGCCTATCAGTCTTTGTCTCTTTTTACAGCAGCCATTCATCGCCGAGAGCCTCACTCAAGGCCAGAGAAGCAATTGCTCCTCTTAATGCTGGAGCAGCTGATTGGCACAATGAGAGTGGTGAAATCGCTGGAGCATTTGATCATTTGTCTCATAGTTTATAGACCCAGAGCTGCACCTCATCTTGAAGTTTCAATTTGAAACATTAATTTACCCTTTCACAAAGACTTCTCCAAATGACAACTTCACAGCTCTCATGGCGAGGAATTTAGCTGGAGTTGTTTAAACGGGCTGTAATGCAGGCTTTTTATTTGTTTGTTTACTTGTTTGTGTAGATCATACAGGACCGAGTGCTTCAGCAGACCTCCAGGAGCAATCTGATGTGGAACAGTCATCCCGGTGGACTTTTTACACTACCCCAGTACTCATCCTACCTGGGCGACTTCCCTTTCTTCTACTCCAAACTAGGTAATTGACAGGCGTCATCTTTATAGCACATAGGTTTTCCAGAGTTAAAGACAAAAGCTGTTTTTAAAATTGCTGCTCTTTTCCCTATAGTGCACTATTTGGAGGTTTGCCATGTTATCCAAATTCCAATGAACAGTGATGTAGAGATTTTATACCTATAATACGCTGAATAATTGCTGAAATAATATTTTATAATCTAATGGTGAAAATGTTGAGCATAGAGGAATAAGAGTTTGTCGCTTCCTTCGTTCTAGCAATTTTTAGATGCTATTTAGGCTACACTAAGTGAAAATAGCATATTTTCTTAGCAATAGATGCTATTTACACTAAGTGCAATAAAATATTAAATGTAGGAACAGTATTTATTCTAATTTTGATCACTAGTTTCTGTTGATTTACATAGTGCATTTATTCTGTATGTCACATTGACTATATAGGGAATGAGTGAACAAGTGAGTGATTTTGGACACAGCAAGTCTTTTTGACTTTAATATTGTGACACCCTTTTCTCCTAAACTTTCAGAAACTAGTCCTGCATGACGTTTTGAGGTTATGTTCAGATGTTTCTGGAATTAATGAGCTTTCTAAGACATGACAGACAGGCATTATGGGACTTTCGAATCCTCTTTCATCTTTTACAGACGTGGGTCTTGTCATAGCCAAATTTGTGACTAGCCTCATTCAAAACCCAAGTTGCGTTGTCTCTGGTTCTCTCCTTTGTCATCATCTGATTTATTTTTAAACACCCTCTTCTGCCATCTCTTAATTGCAGAGGTGTCTTGATATCTACAATTTTACCATGTAGCTAAGTGACAACCATTGTACAACGTGATAGATTATCGACCAGCCCTGTGTAATTGGATCGCAAAATCTATATTCACAATCTAAAGTCGTGCATCGCCACAGTTGCTAATGCAGCCCACGCTTGCCTCTATCTTAATCTGCACTGCTTGTCAGGCCAATCAATATGAAGCCGTTGATTGAGGACCTCTTGTAAGTGGGAAAATGTAAGTGTAAAAAAAAAATGTGGTAACCAACAAGAATTATCTGCTTGTATCTGTGCAAGAATTAACATATTGGTTTGTCACCGCTGCACCAGTTAAATATGGTGAGTTATTTCGAGATGAGGGAAACACTCTAAGGATGGTGCCAACTGTCTGTTTTATCATCTCATGGGCAAAGTGGACAATAGATGAAAAAAAAAAATGCTGCATCTATAGCGAGATGTACATGATATTAATGCTATTATCATTGATTGTAATTAAACATGTAGTCTATTTAATAACTCTGAATCATGGATTATTTATCTCTCATTAAATCCTACTTTAGTCATACCACTAAATCATATTGCTTGAAGTATTTTATAGATATATTTGGTGTATTATAACACACACAGGAGCTCTGCAGTCTGCACAGAGCTCTTCAGAAAGCTTCACAGAATCTGAGTTTGAAATTCTGTCATTGAATAAGCTGTATGCATCATTCACCCCTTGTGTTTGTTAAATATTTTATCAAATATTACAGTTTTTGTTAGATACTTTTTACACATTATGTTTAAGTCCATTCAGTAGAATTCCATAGATTTCCCCCAAGATCAGTGAACAGGTGCAGTATAGATCTGGTATATCATTTTTGTCTGATCATGGTTCTTTCAAATGAATTCTCCTGTTTTTGTTTTTTTTAGGGATCAAGCCGAATCCCAAGTTCACTGCTGTCATCCATGCAGTCACACCCCTGGTTTCTCAGTCTCAGCCTATTCTCAAGCTCCTCGTCTCAGTGGCAAGGTCACAGTACTGTGCTCAGGTAAGATCCACTTCTTTTGATGGCTGATTAATTCATTAAAACAATGGCATATTACTGCATATATCAGTATTTGCTGAAAAAAATCCCAAATTAAGATGATTCAGAGATGAAACCTGGCTTTTAGTGGCTTTAATTCATTTAATAATTCAATATTTAAATATTCATTTATTTTATTTTTTTTTTTATTAATTGCACTAAATTAGTGGTTCTCAACCAGTGGCTCTCAGCAAACTTCCAGGAGCTCCACAGGATTACTTAAGTATTTAAATTAATAAATTATTAATATATAATAAAATAGACAAACTCTAATCTAAACTGAAATGCTAAAAACACATAAAATCAATAACTTGTGATTTCAAGAACTGTATGTTCTTCCATAAGAGCAAAATGAATCCTGATTAAGTTTAATATATCAATAATTTTAGATTCTGTTAATATAAAGTTTGAAAACAAGCAGACTGCAATTACCGCAGAAATATCAGTATAGAATATATGGGCCCATACAGATAATGAATATTATGATGGACAAAAGGGGCATTTGGGTCAAAAAGACTGACCACTGTGCTAAATTAATATTAAATTGACAGCCCTGCTATAAATCCTATAACGATGAAAAAAATGATAAATTAAATCAATAAATTATTTAAATAATAATAATCAATTAGTTAACAAATTATTTAATTTAATAAATTGATATTATATAATAAAATAGTCAAACTCTAAATTGAAATGCTAAAAACACATAAAATCAATAATTGTTGTTCTTATGGAAGAACATGCAGTTCCTGAAATCACACGATAAATCATGGTAATCAGTTTAATATATTAATAATTTTAGTTTCTGTTAATATAAAAAAGTTTGAAAACAAGAATTATGACAAAACAAGTTTTGTCATAATTACAGAAGAATTATCAAAAATATCTACATACTATATGGGCCTATATAGATGATAAATATTGTGATGGACACTGCTGTAATTTAATTTTAATTGACTGCCCTGCTATAAATTATATAACGATAATAACAACATCTGTATCAGAATCAGAGCTGACTGCGGTTTTTGACATGAACTAGTTACTTAGTTAAATTTTTGACTGCTTGAGGCTTCCCATTAGGCTGTTTGATATCTGAACTTCAGAAAATGCTGAAATTTGTTTCCTCAATTTGATCTGATGAGGGCACAGAGCGATGTTGTTTTCCTCTTGAAGATGAGTGGATATCTCTCAATGTTAAAAGCGTCATACTTTTGGTGCATCTGGACGACTCGTCTCTGCCGCCCCCTCAGTTTACACCCCTCTTAAACCTCAGGGACTAAATCAGAGCCCAGCAGCCCGTGCGTTTCCATGGCATCCACTGCCTTCTGAAGTGTTTACCACCCTGGGAACCAATACATATCGATTCGTCTCTAATGTGAAGGAGAGAGAGAGAGGGGCTAGTGGGGGAGGAGAGGTGGGGAATTAAATGCAACGTGTCCCTGCTGACTGCGCGAAGCATGTTGCGCACACACAAGCTGGCGCTTTTCTCAGACTGTCTCCTCTCTTCTCCACGGGAGGGCTTGAAAAGACTCGACTGCTGAACGCTTGGCTTTTGTTTCTCTGGCGGAGCTTGAATTGAGCACGCTCTACTCCAGCTGAAGTGGAGGGATGGGAATAGCAATGCTAGCCCCTTTAGCTACAATTCCTCAGCCAGAGTCTTTGCGCAGAGGAATGGAAAGGAAGTAGAGGAAGGAGGGATATAAATAAACAAGGGGAGGCAGAGGAGAAAGATGGGTGTCTTTTGAGCTCGTTCTGGCAGGCTAGGTAACTGAGATTGGGGCCTACCGCTATGAGCGAGTACGTATGTACCTCCACCCCCAAAACTGGGGAAGTTGATAGAGATACTGTCTGCGTTTAAAGACATTGCAGAGCACACCACAACTGATGACAGTTAAAAATACCCATTTAAATTAGGTGCATAAAAAACATTTACAGGATCCCTGCAGGTCCTGAAATCTCTTAAATTTAGTTAATCAAATTTAAGGTCGTAAAAAGCTTAAATATCCTAAATGGTATAACAGGAGTCTTAATTATCATTTTAAGAGGTCTTAAATTTGGGGACAGAAAAATAACTTTTTATTTTGTGTGATGTAATTAAATGTGTGATGCACGTTCAAAGTCAGAACTCAGTGCAGTTCACAGTCAATGAATACTGCACATTTATGCCCAGTGATTTCTTACGACCTGCTGTTGAAAGAGTGCATATTTTACCTCTCTAATCTTTTTCAGTGAGCAGCTAGAAGTAGTATTATATAGACATTTTGAAAATGGAGTTCTGATTTATTTTGGGCTTGTTTACAATTTAAATTTCCACCTTTTTCTGGTTACTATTGCCATTATGGTTATACAATAAGCTGCGGTTACACTTTACTTTAAGGTGTCCTTGTTACAGTGTATTTATACATTTATGTACTGAGTAATGTTAACTACATGTACTTACTATATGGTTAGGGTTTGGCTTAGGGTTACTTGCATGTAATTATTCATAATTTATTGTTATTATAATAGTAAGTACATGTAGTGTGTAACAAGGACACCTTAAAATAGTGTTACCTAAGATGCTTCTGTAATTTAATTCAATGTGAACGTGTAGCCCAGTAAGGGAAAACTAAATACATTATTTAACATGTTCAACATATGAAGAGTTCATTTGCAAAAACAGATAACACTATTTTTAACAATTTTCAAAAATCACGTTTTTCATTGTGCATTCCAATTAATCTCAATCAAACTGCAGTTGGGATATTTTGATTAAGTAAAAATAACTAAAAATACAATTAACTAACAAAATAAAACAATAAAAACATAACATAAAAAAACATGATTTTTGAAAATGTAAAAAAAAAAATAGTTATCTGTTTTTGCAAATAAACTCTTCATATATTGATTTTATTGTATCGGCACAATAATTATTCCCTTTCTTTAAACACATTAGCATTTCAGCAAAATCCAACATCGGTCAACCTCCAATTTGCATGTATTGGTTCAAAACGAAATTTAAAATTATAGTATAAAATGTGTATTTTAAACTTGCAGTTAACCTGTTTTGCAAAAAAAACCAAAAAAAAACACTTTACTAAAAAACACTTTATTAAAGGTATAGTTCACCCAAAAATGAAAATTACCCCATGATTTACTCACCTCAAGCCATCCTAGGTCTATATGGCTTTCTTCTTTCAGACAAATACAATCGGAGTAATATTTAAAAACGTCCTGACTCTTCCAAGGTTTATAATGGCAGTGGGTGGGTGTTATTTTTCAGTAGTCCAAAAGAAGTCCAATAAAGTGCATCCATCCATAATAAAAAGTGCCTCAAACGGCTCCGGGGGGTGAATAAAGGCCTCCTGTAGCGAATCGCTGAGTTTTGGTTAGAAAAATATCCATATTTAAAATTTTATAAACTGTAATCTCTAGCTTCCGCTAACTGTCGTAAACGCGTTCACAATAGAACGCCGTTCCGTGCGGATGACGTAGGACGTCGGCGTAGCGTAAGCTTCGGTGAGAAGTTACGAACGCGGAAGGCAGAGGAGAAAGCAAAACGAAACACTGGTCACGATTTAGAATGAGGATTTGTAAAGAAAAACGATTGTATTCATCTGAAAGAAAGTCATATACACCTAGGATGGCTTGAGGGTGAGTAAATTATGGGTTAATTTTCATTTTTGGTTGAACTATTCGTTTAAATGTTTACCCTAGCCTGTTTAATTGAGTAAATGTGATTGAAGTTAATTAATAATGTGGCTATTTCTGAATTTTCTTTCATTTGACTTTGAAAAACTTTGTAGATATCCTGACTTATCAAAATCAAGTAGTCTGTCGAATTAACAACTAGTCAACTAAACCTTCTTAACTGGAACAGCCTGGAATAAATTAGGCTTGCTTTGAGTTCAGTACATTTTTCAGGGGATGTTTACATAAAGTTGGACAATATTTTTTTGAAGATTAAATTGGTTATATCTAAGCTATTATATGTATGATTCTCACTACATAATTGTTCAGTTGTTGGACGACTAGTTGACTGAATTTTATAGTTTTATAGTCCACCCCAGTATGGAGCTTCACTCATGTCAACATGCTTTAGCGTTCCTGGTCCTATCTTTGCCTCGCTCGTCTGCATTATCAAAAAATCCAACCTTCAGGCTTTGTTTTGTTTCTAAGAGTTTAAGTAGTTTAATTAATGTCTCTGATCTTATTATAGATTATAGAATACTTAGAGTTTGAAGAGGCCTCCTGATCCTCCTGCATGTAATATCATTAGACAGTCAAGCTTTCATTTATTATGTTCTGCTCTGTGGCTTGAGAGCTACGTGACTCTGCGATCGGGAGTTAATGAAATGAAAGATGTGGTTAAGTAAAAGGCTTGATGGCTGTTTATATCACCAGCGCATTAAAACAGGATTTTAAAATCAGTGCATTAATATAGTACTTTTTCATTTTGAACAGCTCTTGTGTATAATAATGATGCTCGTGCGGCAGCAATCGAGCCTGCATCATGTCCTGATGCCATTCCCAATGCATTCGTGAACAATAAAAAGTGCCCTAAAAACTAACATTTAATAAATATCATTTTTAACTTTCACACCTTTATTGCTTTTCTGTCAGCTTATTCAGTGTACGCTTGTCTTTTCATGTTTTGTTGTCAAGACCAAAGAAATGAGACCAGAAACCTGATAATTTCAGCATTTTAAATTCTCATTTATATGCATTTATTTTTCTTGTGGATTTTTAGAGCGGTCTATCAACTTTTTTTTTTTTTTGTACATAAACCCCCCTCCCCCCCGAAAGCATGTAGGGCTTTTGTCAGATTATTGGGTTGAGTCCAAATACTCTAGCGCTCTTAATGAGTTATTTAACCCCGCTCTGTGAACTAACTGACTTCTAAATCACAGACACTCTCTGAGAGGAAGGGCCCCTCTTAAAATGTTCCACATGAAACATTTATGAGTGTTAACGTAAAACCAGAGCCAGTCACTTCAGCCGGAGGTGTAATCACTCAAAGACACTTGAAAGTGACAAGACAAAAAATGAATATAAAAAAAAAAAACTCATGGCTATGACAAGCTGTAAATTGAAACCGACATCACATCCCGAATTTGCGACATTCCAGGCTAATGCTGAAACCAGATACACAATTACAGAAATGTGTGTGAACTCACAAAGTAAAAGCCCTCAGAGAATCCCTGACACGTCACAGTGTGATATGTTTGGCATTCACTGCATATGCTTTACTGTCACATGCTCTATTTAAATGAGGCTTTTTAATGAAGTATGACCGTGTATAAAAGTACAGAGTACAGTATATTATGATTTGTATTATTTAATTTCTTTGGAAAGAAACATATATGCTGGGGACTGGTGTTTTTTTTCTGCCCTTGAGGCTTCAGTAATAGAAATGTACAGTATAATTCAAAAGAATGCTTAGTTTTGGAAACTGCTTTGTGTTTCTGATCTCTCTCTCTCTCTTTCTTTCTGTCTTTTCTCAGATTATTGTATTGTGGAATTGTGACAAGCCTTTACCTGCCAAGCATCGATGGCCGGCCACCTCAGTGCCCATTATTGTAATCGAAGGAGAGAACAAGGTGATACATGGTTTCTTTGTGATTTCAATAAGTTTTTCCAAGTTATTTCCACTTTTTTTTTTGCCATGTTAAAGCTAAGAAATGACATTATGACAGCATTAGATGTGTCACAAAGTCTAAAAATACATTGAAAAAAAATAAATGCATGAATGCTGGTTTTAATGTATATGCTACTTTTAAAAATAATAATACTTTTATTCATCAAGGCACTTTAAATTGATCAAAAGTAACAGTAAAGACTTATATAAAGTTACAAAAAAATCTATTTAAAAAATAAATGCTGTTCTTGTGAACTTTCTATTCATCAAACAATCCTGTAAAATTTATCACACAAAAATATTATTCAGCACAACTGTTTTCAACATTGATAATAAGAAATGTTTCCTGAGTATCAAATCAGCATATTAAAATGAATCCTGAAGGATCATGTGACACTGAAGACTGGATTAATGGCTGCTGTAAATTACATTTTAAAATAGAAAGAGTGATTTTTTTTTTTTAATTGTACTATTATTTCACAGTATTACTGTAACTTTGATCAAATAAATTTAGCCTTGGTGAGCATAAGAAAATTCTTTCAAAAGCATTTTGAACAGTAGAGTATATGTAATGTTTTTCATTGGTAATGAAAGTTATTATCCTGATAAAGTATTTTTCACAAAATTGTGATTATATGTATTGCAGTAAAATATTAGTGACACACAGCACAGCATCCCACACTTTTGTAGTTGTTGATAGGGTGTGTGTGGATGTTTTTGGTGTGGAACAGAGAGGGAATGTGAGTGTTGTTTCCCAGTGTTTGGAGCAGAGAGGGATTAGTTTTCCTGTGGCTGAGGGAAGAGAGCAGTGAAGTAGTGCCAGTCAGCCTGTGGTTTGTACGGCTTGTGGCTGTCTTGTTTACAGAGTGGTGTGTCCATGTGTGTGTGTGTGTGTGTGTGTGTGTGTATTTTCCCACCCAGACTAGCTGACGAGGAGACAGCTCTTTTAAGCCGTGATTGACAGCCTGGTCCCATGCCACACTGAAGTGTTGCTCTGGGCATTTTCCTTATTAAACACTCCCATTTCTACAGTATATGAGATCCTACAGAGAATACTGTGCCTTTCAGACTCACTTCCTGTGCTGCACTGCATTTCATTAAGCACTGCATGAAACAACATTTAACTACGTATTGAGAATTGGTTTAATTTTTTTGTGAAGGAAAATAATATAAGGCAGGACTTGATTTTAGCCATTGGGATTTGAGTGTGAAAAATAATTCTGTTATTTTTTTTGAATATTAAATTTCCTGTCCGTGCGAGCTATGTCAACAGAAAAG
>JAFVLL020022273.1:97201-98862 GCA_021397915.2 Tor tambroides
TTTCATGTGTGTGGGTCCCAGATATCAAAAGGTCAAATTAAAAGGATATGTTTTCTGCCCATGCCCAGTGTTTTGCTTTATTTTTGCAATCTGGCAACCATGCACATGTGCTCGCTCTTCACTGTTGGTGTTTTCAGATCATCGTCTGCGCTTCCACAAACAAGTGCAAAATTAACATTGGTTCCCACAACAATATTAACTGTTCAGTATTGATGATAATAAGAAATTTTGCTTGAATGTCATATCACTGATAGATCGATTAAAAGCTTAATGTTAAAGCTTAAATTTAAAATAAATAATTTATTGAAAGTCTGGTAATTCATCAGTTATGTCCTAAATTAAAAACAGTAATATCACAGACAAATTTTCGTAATTCTGAAGTTCTTTAAAATGGAGACTACCTTTGCAACATGTAGACCTGGCAATATTTTTTAAATATTAATACAACTATACAAATCAATCTTTAGATTAAACTGACTCTGATATAGTGTTTAAAGAAAAAGTCTCCCCATACACTCCTCAGAGCTATGGTCTTAAACAGGACGTACAGGAAATTGTCCAAATATAAGGATCCATTTCCATCATGGTAACACCACAGACATTGTTGAGGACATGAAAAGGACATTTTTCTTAAAATATCACAAAAGTAATTATATAAAATTATTTTCTTGCCAGTATAATTATTTTGTGTAATTTGATATGTTAACATGCATAACATTATTTTAAATAAAAAATGTTACACATTTATATTGTTGCAAAGTTAACACCACATGCCGCCACAAATAATGACCTAATATGATGACACCAGCTTTAGGGTAGAATTGTTCATTAATTTTCTCAGAAAAACATGATTTGCAGTTTCTGTAGTTAGAAGCTAGAAACTTGCAGCAAGGACACATTTGTAGGACAAGCAGCCATTAAATATATATTTAAGGAAAACTGTATTGAAAAAAATAAGCCATTGATTAAAAGACTGATTGGTTTTTGTTGCAGTTAACGAAAAAATCCATATCTTTTATTCATCCCAACACATTGTGTTCATTGTCCTATTGAGCTTTTGAATTTGATTTGGTTGTCTCAACCTGTCCTTGACGATGCCATTCCATCCTTTTCTCCAGATATTACCACTTCCTGTATACCCACTTCCTGCCAAATAGCCTGAAGAGCATGGTGGACCAGCTGGCCAACTGTGAGGACATCCTCATGAACTTCCTAGTGTCCGCCGTCACCAAGCTGCCGCCCATCAAGGTCACACAGAAAAAGCAGTACAAGGAGACCATGATGGCTCAGGTAAGTGAGATTTAAAACGCACCGCAGATAATTAAACCTACATGAGCTTGAGCAAACCGTCTAATGTTGTGCATCTGTTCCTCTTAGTCATCTCGAGCCTCACGCTGGGCGGACCCGGACCACTTTGCCCAGCGCCAGACCTGCATGAACAAGTTCGCCAGCTGGTTTGGCGGCATGCCACTGGTCCACTCCCAAATGAGACTGGACCCCGTTCTGTTTAAGGACCAGGTCTCCATCCTCCGCAAGAAATACAGGGAGATCGAGCGGCTCTGACCAGACTGGCGCCCCTTGTCGGACATTCAACAGGGGGCCGCAAGAGACTCTCCAGAGCAGAGGAGGACCATAGCGGAAGAGCCCGTGGCTCAGTTTTC
>JAFVLL020022274.1:0-15868 GCA_021397915.2 Tor tambroides
GAAATGACTGTCAGTTGAAACCTGTGGATATAGCCAATAAAAGGTCATATGTGGTCAACAAGACTGTCTGACAGTATTTATTAATATCACATGTGAAAAGTCATTCTTTCCAACACAAACAAGTTTCTATATACAGATCTCCCTCAAACACACACATCTAACTCGAAAAGAAGACATAATATCCCACATTTCTTAATTTGCAGAATATGTATTACGCTTATGAAATCTATTAATATAAATTAATATGAATATAAATTATATATGATAATTATAGATGAAACATTTATTCGTTTTTTATATATGTAATCATTATAATTATATATTATTTTAATTTTATTATAGATTGTTTTTTTCATTATACCTTGGAATTGCCACCGTCCCTTTTGCAAGGTTAAGGTTTGCGAGGTTAACACTTTGCTGCTCTCTTGTGGTCATTTGGTGAATTATTTTATTTCTACTAAACCATTTTCGTTGCAAAACTTATACAAAGCAGTTTGAGTACAAGAAAGAAATATCTGCAAATAAGATTTGAATGGGTAAAGATGCCATTATGGACATGGTGAAAACTATACTGATGCTGACTGATTAATTAATAAAGATAAGATGCTCACTGCAACTATAAAAATATATTTATTTTTATAGTAAAGCCACTGGGTGTTACTTTTTGTTTGTTTTAGCACTATGGATTTTTTTTCTAGTCTTATTTTGTTTATTATAAAGTTTTTCTGATGAAAATTCTGAGAGGGTGTGAAATTTTGAAGAGCATTTCCTGTGTGAGGCTGCTCACAGGAAATGTGAGAATAGCCAACCACAGTGCAACATGACATGCAGACCTTGCTCGCACACTGCATTGACAACTACTATCAGAAGATATCAGAAGGTGAGTTTTGTTGTCAGTCTTCATTGATTTACACCACAGAGACGTTTTTAGCTTAGTTTTTATAAGAGGAAAACATTAGTGCAGAAGTATTTTCACTAATCTCATGCTACTTTGTAGGATGTCATTTTGAAGTCAGCAGATGAATGGATAACAATGGATTCCAATCAATCTGAGGGTGAGATGAGACTTGATGATATATACCATTGTGAACTAAACTGAGATAGAAGACAAGACTGACATTTATTAAATGACTACATTAATTCCTGAACTTTAAAATTTTCAGTGCTGTTATGAACGGCAAATCATAAAAATTATGGAAAAAAGCTGGAAAACTAATAGTGGCTTTAAAATACTGAACAGATATTGTAAGATGTCTAAACAAATGTTCTTTCTTTCTATTTTAGGTTCACATTTTAGATTTTTAACCAGCTTTTCAATGATGGTCGTTTTGTCCATCCTTTGGTGTTTAGTTTTTTTTCTGGTATTCAGTATCTGCTTGTTTTTATTTAAAATTCAGCAGAACAAAAAGTAAGTCGTATCTTCTAATGTAATCTTCATTCAGATGTCGTTTAATCAGCTACATGTAACATTTCAATATTACAAAATTAAAAAAGGTTCCTGCTTCAATTTCACAGGCAAAAATCTCATCTGAATGCTCAAGGGGATGAGGTAAAATATTTTCATGTTCATCACCTTATCGCTGTAGCATTGATATGCGTTGTGCACTGATATATAGACAGACACGCAGACAGCTTGATTATTTATTGTTTCTTTCTGAAAGGTCACAGATACAGATGTTTCTTTAAATGAGGTATGAATTTTGAGAACTCACATTTCTTAGTTTTGCTGTCAAACCGCAAACCTCTGTTTAGTATCTGTTTATGCCGAGGGTCATTTCAGTTCTGTCTTTACTTTTAGGTCTCTGAAAAGATGAAGAAACGAGAAAAAAATAAAAGTTACAAAGAGAGGGTAAACTCAGTGTACTATGAGTGGTTTATGGATCACTGACCACAGAGGAAACCAGGCGATTCAGATTGTACCGTACAGTTCAAATAAATGGACTAGCTTAAAAATAAATGAACTTTGCTCTTGTTTCAGTAATAAGAAATGTTTAATAACGTATTATAGTGAGTTATTTGTGCAAACACCTTTTGTTTTCTTTGGTCGTGATAATCCATAAAAGGGCGCTGTTGCACTAAATCACTAATAAGGAAGGAAAGGAAAGGACGTGTGGCCATGGTGTCCCATATTTGGAATTTGTGCTCTGCATTTAACCCATCGAAGTGCACACACACAGTAGTGAGTAGTGAACAAACACGCGCGCACACACACACCGTGAATACACACCCGGAGCAGTGAGCAGCCAATGATGCGGCGCCCGGGGAGCAGTTGGGGGTTCGGTGCCTTGCTCAAGGGTCTCACCTCAGTCGTGGTATTGAGGGTATTGAGGGCACTGGATATTCACTCCCCCCATCTACAATCCCTGCCGGAACTAAAACTCGAACCTGCAACCTTTGGGTTACAAGTCCGACTCTCTAACCATTAGGCCACGACTGCCCCACATATAATGAGGTGAGATTCATAAATAACAAATATTAAAGGGATAGTTAAAGTTTAAAAATGAAAATTCTTGTATCATTCCTAACCCTGTAGTATTTTTCTTCTGTGTTCTGTGTTTTCTTTTTTGTTTTTAGTGTTTTATGTTCATATTTTCACATTTTTGAGTGAACTATTCCTATAAATACTGGACAGATTTAAGTAGTTTATATACATTAAAACATAAATCTCTTCCACAATTATTACATTTTTTAATAATATAGGACATTACAAAATTATTTATTGAAATATATTATAGAGAGAGCGAAAGAGTGAGAGAGACTGTTTTTCCCCCAAACACCAAAACTTTGTTTTTCCTTCTTTAAATCCTTGATTTTAAATGTGATCTTGCATCATGCGGAATAATCATGTTTGTTTATGACTTTTAATGAACGACAAAGTTACTCACATGTATATACAAGTTCTATTTTTATTCCATTCATTATACTTATAATTTAACCTGCTGTATAAGAATTTTAATGGGTTGGCAATTGTAATCCATACAAATCATGCCAATAAAGTTTTATTGACTCTGAGTAAGAATAGCCCATCTCTGTGTTCCTACTTTTTTGGGACAAACTTATACCCAGAAGTGAACTAGTTATGACAAACCTCCTACAACCTCCTCATTTGTAAAAACAGTATAAAAATAATAAATAGAGGGTTTTTTTAGGTTTAGGGTGCATGTAGATTAATGTTAGGTTAAAGTATTTATAACTCACTGTATATAAACACAATATAAGTGTATGGAATGTCCCCATGCTAAGTAAATGTGCGCGTGTGTGTGTGTGTGTGTGTGTGTGTTTGGGGGTGGGGGTGGGGTGTGTGGGAGGGTGAATCACTGGATCTCTCCAGAACTCTGTAATGTTGTCCCTCAGTTCTCACTCTGTCCGTGCAGCAGCTCCTCTCATCTCTCTTTTCTCCTCTCATCTCCTGATGATGGTAAGTCATCATACTTAATGAGACAGACCTTATATGTGCTCTGATTCATCTGATATCTATGTACTTTTATTTATATTTACATATTTTCTTTTGTACTTATATCTTTCCCCAGATTATTAGGACACTTTCTCCATTCATTGTCCTCTCCATTGTCTGCTGTTACGCAGAGGTAAGACAGAAAACATTCTGAATTCTTTGGATAAAGTTCTCTAATAGAGGAAAAAGTGTCTTGGGGAGTTTAACAGAACACTTCTAATTTGCATATTGTCAATTTGAATAACCGCAAATAATTATAGCCATAATTCCAGGAATGCAGGCGTCAGAGAATTTCATTTATTTGGCATGTGTGATATTAAAACATAGTTATTTCTCATAGACACTAAATTAGTTTCAAGAATCATATGTGACCCTGGACCACAAAACCAGTCATAAGTAGCACAGGTATATTTGTAGCAATAGCCAAAAATACATTGTATGGGTCAAAATTATCAATTTTTCTTTTATGCCAAAATCATTAGGATATTAAGTAACGATCATGTTCCATAAAGATATTTTGTAAATTTCCTACCATAAATATATCAAAACTTAATTTTTGCTTACTAATATGCATTGCTAAGAACTTCATTTGGACAATTTTAAAGTCGATTTTCTCAGTATTTTGATTTTTTTGCACCCTCAGATTCCAGATTTCAAATAGTTGTATCTCGGCCAAATACTGTCCTATCATAACAAACCATACAACAATGGAAAGCTTATTTATTCAGCCCTCAGATGATGTATAAATCTCAGTTTAAAAAAATTGACCCTTATGACTGGTTTTGTGGTCCAGGGTCACATATATAATTTTAATGCTTTTTGTTAATAAAGTAGTTTTTTTTTCCCTCATTCATTTACATTTTATGAAGGGGTTACTATCTCTTTAGAGTTACTTTGTTGTATTTATGTCATTTAAGTCTTTTTTATGTACAGTACTACTGTGGTAAAAAAAAGTCTGAAATTAGGGCACAATGTACTGCGTTAATATGAAGGAATTTTCCATATTAATGTAAGCGTTTTACTCATATTTTGAGTTATGCATTGCATTGTGTTATGGGGCTAAAGAAAATGTTCGTAAACAATGTTCTGGCTGTAAATCAAAGTACCTTCTGCATTTTTCTATAGATTGTTTCCTCACGGTGGTAGTTTGTACTTAATGAAGCTTCAGAAGCCCTGAAGCACCAATTTTAGGAGTGTAAACCCAGCACTGTAGGCGTCAGATGTGGGCTAGTTGTCTGGGCTTAGCAGATGAATGAGCAGCTGCTGTTTGTCTTGGCAGGTAAAAGCAAAGTAATTGGTACGTGGAGTAATGGAAAGCCAAACAACAGCAGACGCTTCCACCCGGGTGGGATAAGGGCATTTTAACACTAACTCTGAACACTTCACACAGATGCACAAACACAGCCGTTCTGTGTTGTGTGTGTGCAGAGGTCTGGCATGTGATCGGTCTGCTGGTCTTGTGCAGCATTCAGGTGGTCTTTTCATGTGTGCGCCTGGAGGCCTGTTTACATCTGCACATCATCAGGATGAACCACATCATGCCTTTTCATTAGGAGCCAAACAACAGGGCTCATACAATGAAGCTCCTGTGTTTGGTAAGAGCAGTTGTGTGGAGGGTATATTTTTAGAGATGACTTCACATGTACCATCTGTGTGATGATGAGATGGTTAAAGAGTTAAAGAACAGATTGATATTTTTTATGTAGGAATATTGTAAGCCTAAGAAACCAATGTGAAAAAACTACAAAGGTTTGGTGCCTGTAAGTTTTTTTTAATGTTTTTGAAAGAAGTCTCTTATGCTCACCAAGGCTGCATTTTGTGATCAAAAATACAGTAAAATCAACAATATTGTAAAATATTATTACAATTTAAATTATCCCTTGTCTATTTAAATATATTTTAAAATGTAATTTATTCATGTGATGCAAAGAGTTTTCAGCATCCTTACTCCAGTCTTCAGTGTCACATGATCCTTCAGAAATCATTCTAATATGCTGATTTGCTCAAGAAACATTACGGTAGTGTATGTTTTGTATTTTTTAGTCCATTTTTCCATCTCTGTAGATTTTTCATCGGTTGTTTCCACTATGCAAGCTTAACAAGTAGGGAGGAGCATGTTTATATCATCATATATTAAAGGTAAGATGATTTCAGATCAATTGGGCCACTTTTGTCAGTCAAGTACCAATATCAGAATAGGGCCTAATTTACTTGAGCTCAACCTGTATTAACAGACATTCTGCGGCTTATACTTCATTTGCCAATTTGTTCAACATCAAAAACACATTTACACTTGAATTCAGGCAGACAGATGCCCCCCTGAGAGAGGCTGTAAATGCTTTGCTCTAAAATACAGGCACGATAGATATCACAGGATGTATCAGATCATTTGCAATCTGCCACTGCATGGTACTAAACTATTGACCTTCTGGTTGGTGGCTTGCGCGTATAAATAAAAAGCCTCTGTCTCCTTTCTGTAGAGACTTTAACCAGTGGTGTCTGTGCAAAAGAATCCTGTGGGCAGTAGCTAAAGTGTTGTTAAGTGGTTGCCAGGTGGGTTTTGTGAGTTGTTATGTGGTAAGACAAAATATTCTGGTCCCTAGAAGCCCACCTACGGACCCTTTTTACAGTTCCGAGGTTCTCAGAAGCACAAGTTGTCATAGCTGTCACAGAAACTACAAGAAATATAATTTCTGCATTCCCATTTGCTCCAATAAGTGAAGAAGTTTTTTTTTTTTTTTTTTACAAAAGAGGAACAATTGGTCAGAAGAGAGAAAGTGCTGTCTCCTTCAGAAATTTGTATTATTAGAAACACTCACATAGCAGTGTTAACTCATTTTCTGTAATATAATGCCAAAGTGTTAGAAATGTACATAACACTTTTTTAAAAAAATGAAAGTATACGACTTTGCTAGATTTTAAATGTTAATAACTGCGGAAATGAGTCATCACAGTCTGCGCAAAGGGTCCATTATTTTTCACAAGAACTCTTCACACATTTACCACAGACTCCTGTGCTCTAGACTCTTCTAGTATTAATAATTAATAATCAAGTATGGAAGTCTGAGAGGATAGAAATATGGATGCATTGATACTGAAGCCCTGAGATTGAGCCTGAACTATGTAATAGTACAACTCAAGTTTTCAAAAATGTGTTTTGGGACTGGGAATGGAGTGAATTACTTTTTAACACAAAGTCATTTCATTGTTTTCAGTGCTGGCTGCGTTTTTGACATATTTGAGCATGTTTCTGACAAATACTGCAGATTATGCTGCAACACACACACAGGAACACACACTGTGTTTCAGCTCTTACTGAAGCATGTTGCAATGAAACATTATTGTAGTTCTGCAAAGCAGAGGCACAGAATATTGCAGACCTGAAAAATGTCTACCATTAACAAAGTGCCCAAATATTCTCTTAACCAAAAGTCAAAACCAAAGTGGATAAAATGTGGATAAGCACATATTTTTGTTTTTTAGAGCAGGGTTTCCTCTGTGGTTCCCTTATGGGTGTTAATGAATGTCAAATGTGTGTTCACAGTTAAGCTCATCCACATGAGTGAAGGGCTGGTGTATCTGAGACTGCATCAAAACCAGAATGAGAACAGGCAATGCTGTCAAATTTTTTTTAAGGTCTAATCACTATAGTGATTTTATACTGACTTCTGTTCACTAATAATGTGGTGTCGTCTTACAGAGTCTGTCTGCTCTGATTTCCATCAAACGATCTCAGCTGACACACTCGGGAATGTGAAGAATGTGCCGTCTGCCCTCTGGTTTTAGGTCAATGCTCGGTGTGTGTGTGCTTGTTAGGAGGTGTGTGATGTGTGTGAAAGGGGTTTCCGCTCATCTCAGTTTATTGTTAATTGTTATTGTTTATTGTGTTAATGTTCTGTTGAATGTGTGCCAGACCCTTCTGGTGTCTGCACTCTAGAGAGCATTTGTTAGGGTGTGAATTCCTGTCTTTCAGTTCTCTCCAAACCTGCTCTGTCTCTCTCTCTCTCTCATGTTATTTTTAATATTAATGTTAAACTATAGATTTCATTTCCTCATTCATAAGTGTGTTGGAAAAGATGTTTCTTATGCTCACCAAGGCTGCCTCGTGGTTAAAATACAGTAAAATCAGTAATTGTGACATATAATGATTTTTTTTTTTCTATTTGACTATATATTAAAATGTAATTTATTCCTGTGATGCAAATCTGAATTTTCAGCATCATTACTGTCTTTAGGGTCACATGATCCTTCAGAAATCATTCTAATATGCTGATTTGCAGCTCATGTAACAAAATTTATTATTATAAATGTTGAAAACAGTTGTGCTGCTTAATATTTCTGGTTGTGCCAGTGTTACTGTGTTCGTCTGGTTAGGATGCTCATATGAATAAAGAAGATGAACTGAATATGCTTCTTTTCATGTTAGAATAACCTTGCAGCAATGGTGAAAGGTCTTAAATCAGACCTAGTCAAGAAACTTGAATACAATTTCCACTGAAAAGTATTTGAAAAAGGTTTTTGGGTCTGTTAACAGGTAAAATAAATGGACCAAGCCTGTTTGCTTTTCGCTTTTCTTTGTGTACATATTTTCTGGCACTCTGAGTCATCATTGGTAAACATTTACTCACACCATACTAACCACTGGAAAACTCTGACAAATTCCCAAAGTGAGATCATATTATTGGCACCCAGTGCACATTTTATGTGAAATATTCATTGCACGTGCACACATTCCCATGTGACAGAGAGAGAGAAGCATCTGCCAGCTCACATTAGGCTGCTCCACCCTACATGATCCCCTTAAAACATAATCCTTTTTCCTCAATTCCTTGAGATACCATTCTATTGTGTCTCACAGTCTTCCCTGTGAGAGGTTAAAGGTCAGAGTTGAGGGGTCATAGGACAGATGGAGAGATATCCCCAGGCTGTCAACATGTATCCAACTATACATGTATGGCATTCCTGTACATTCTGTACACAGATGCAGTCTGTCCTGGGCCAGCAAATATGCACTTGCACTGGTGAGTACCACCTCTGGGGGTTTTGAAAAGGTAATGCTCTATTGCTCTAATGCCACCCTTTCACTAAAAATACAGTATGTATGTCATGTACAAAGTGCTATGCTAGGCCAGAATATATAATGGAATAGATAAGGAATATCTCTTGGAGTATATATATATATATATATATATATATATATATATATATATATATATATATATTAATTATAGTTTTTATTATATAGTTTAGAATAAAATTAAAAATACATTTTATATAATATTTATTATACAGTTATTTATTAGTTTTAATATTATATTATATTATATTATAAGAATATCACCAATGTTCTATTTTTGTTTTTTTTGTTGCAATTTAAATAAAATAAATTAAACAAAATAAAATAAATAAAACTTTGACAGAAGTTAAAGACTGCAAAGAGGTAGCTCAAAAAAGTCTGCTGCTTAAAAATCTATCATTTTTTCATAGTATACTAGTACAAATGCTTTTCCTGTAGAAGGATCAGCGCACATTAGGATACACAGATGTTGCAGATGCTTTGTATGTTTGTGTGTATGTGTGTGAGAGTGTGTGCCATCTGTTTAGCAGTCATGTGGTGCTGCTTTTATATGTGGTGTGTGTTTTTCAGTGAGTGACAGCATGTGCTGGTGTATTGTCATGGACAGACTCTTTGTTACTCACCCTTTTTATTAGATGGCAAAGGTCAACAGGTCTGGCTCCCATCTGGAGCTGTGTCAGGGCGGCTTTCACTTCAGTCTGCACCAATCAGACAGAACAACAAAAGGGCAGCACGTGTCTGATGGGAGTGAATGAGAAAGTTCTGTTTATTTACGTAAAAACATGGTGGATAAGAGTACATAAAGTCTATTTTTGTTCGACTGTGGGTCTGTGTAATTGGATCATTTGTTATGTGGATGTTACCAAATAAAGAAAACAGCAGTTCTGCTTCAGGTTTTGTTAGACGTGAACCAGTGCACTATTATATTAAGTATAGTCTGCCATCTTGGGATTAGTTAGTGTTTGGCGTTTAGTATTTCGGATTACATGAAGTATTACTTTTAAAACTAAGTATTACTAATAAAATGTACTAAAACTACAGACCCTTCAGCATAAACCTATATTATAACCGCTTTCATTTCTGAGGTGTTTCCCCTCCGTCACCACTAGTTGGAACCAAAGTACTGTACAACACTAAATGTCACTGTCATGTCGAAAAGATCCTGGATACTCTGTGAACTCACATTTATCTGTTTCTGTCTGTGTTTTGTGCAGAAGGTGAGGAGTAAAAGTAAAGTTTGTGCTAATGTGTTCTGTGGAGCTGGGAGAGAATGTTCTGTGACAGAAAAGGGAGAACCAACCTGTCTGTGTATCGAGGTGAGTCGTTGTGTTCAGCGACTAAATTCAACGCGACTCCGAAAAAACCCACATATATGCTGACTTTCCCATCAGTGTTGCCAGATCTGCTTTACAAAACTAGTACTGAACTAGCCCAATGATAAATTAAACCAACTACCAAAAAAACAACAACAGCAACTCTAAATATGCCACTCCCATACCTAAAATACATATTTTACACTCTTATACTTACACAATTTCAACTTAAAAAACAATGTATAGTAGTTATAGGTTATAAGTTTTTATAAAGGAGCTCATATAAGTTCAAAGGAAACATGATAGAAGTTTTTCAATGCAAGCATTTCAGTTAAACATAATTTCTGCAATATCTCAAACTTCTCTCTAATTTGAATGTTACATAAATAAACAAATAAACAAACAAATAAATGAACAAACAAACCTGCAGCAACAGTTTACATGTAGCCCGAACCAGAGAATTTTCAACCCTATTTCCCACTGTGGCACTTTCACCCACATTTTCCCCTTTCTGTTTTATAAACAAACTAGGTGTTTTACATGACTAGTCTAGGTTTTCATTTTTGGTCATCAAGTAGTGACCTAACTAATAGCCTACCAAAATATTTGATCATACACAAGTAAACAAAAATGTCCTTAAAATCAGACAATTTGTAAACAAACAAACAAACAAAAAAAATACAATAAAAAAGACCATGAACTTCAACAACCCAACAGTATGGAAAATCAATAACCTGTCAATATATGGCAGGAAAACACACAGACACACAAATACTTAAATATATAAATAACAGCAAAATTGCAATTTACCATCCTGCAACAAACACATGATCAGATATTGTAGGCTATTAGTTTTAGTTCATATTAAAATAACAGGTTAATTGAATTGAACACACAGCCTTTTACATCAACAACAAAACATATGAAATAAGTTTTTGCCATTTTAAAAGTTGATTTTATTATTTATTTGTTTATTGCTCTACAAACATGCACATAGCTAATTGTCATTATTATTATTATTATTATTTTGCATTTTTTTGTTCTGTTATAACAGACCTGTGACCCATTTTTTTGAGTCAGCTTCCACTAGTTGAGAACCACTGAAATAAATGACATGGATATAATGAATGTACACTTATTTCAATGTGTGTGCGTGTGTGTGTGTTGATCAGCAATGTAAACCCCATAAGCGTCCAGTTTGTGGCAGTAATGGGAAGGCATACCGTAATCACTGTGAGCTGCATCGTGATGCCTGTCTCACCGGACTCAAGGTTCAGGTTGCCCATGATGGCCATTGTAAAGGTAAGTGTGTAAGTGCTTTCCATTTAACAGGTTTAAGTGTTTTCTTTAATAGCTAATGTCTAAATAGCATGACATAGTTACATTCATGGAATACTACAATACAAATAACAGACCCTTCCATTTCAATGACCAATATGTGTAGATGCTTCACCACAAACCACTATCATAGATGTTAATGGAAAATATCATTGTAGCCTAGCAATTTAAATAATTGCAGCCATTTTCTCTCAGAAATGTCATCACAATTTGAATACATAAATATGCAAGATATTTTAATAACTTTGCAGAAAAAGGAGCTCCTGTTTTCAGTTGTTGATGAAACTCACTAACCTGCTTTCTGTTTCTTCTTGTTTAGAGAAAAAACTGGAAAAAGTCACCAACAGCCCAAGTGAGTAAACACACTTCTGTTAGGTTGAGAATGTATTGTCATGAAATATTTGATTAAAAATGTGGAATTAATGCCTTTTTAGACCACGCTTGTTGCCTGTTAGTTTATTTATTTGCCTGTTAGTTTATTTATTTATTATAGCAGTTTTGTTTGGATGGAATGAAATCTGTGAAATAGGACTTAAATTTATTACAAGCAGGTGAACAAATGATTACATTTTCATTTTGTTTCATTCATATTTTTTCAATCATATCTATCTAATCGGGGTCTGACAAGGCCAAAGATGCTGGTAAATATGTTTTGAAAGGGCATAAAGTTATTTAGTTTTCAGATGTACTGTATAATTGTAACATGTGCCTATTTGTTTTGTTTGTTTGATTATTCAGTTGTTTGTTACTTTACGGACCGCAATGAGTTGAGGAGTCGTGTGATTGAATGGCTGCAGTCTGAGGTGGAGCCTGGCAGCTGGTTTTCTAAAGGATCTAACTTCTCAGATGTCCTGCTCAAATACTTCCAGGTTTGTGTGTGTGTTTCAACGTATTGATTCATT
Source organism: Tor tambroides (assembly GCA_021397915.2). Classification (NCBI taxonomy): domain Eukaryota; kingdom Metazoa; phylum Chordata; class Actinopteri; order Cypriniformes; family Cyprinidae; genus Tor; species Tor tambroides. Next base: position 12,085 of record JAFVLL020022274.1, read on the forward strand.
GAACACGATGAATTTGTCTTCAGATACGCCAGTGTCTCTCACACTTTTTTTATGCTGTTTGTGTTTCAACAGAACTATGATAACGGAGATGCTCAGCTGGATTCAACAGAATTCTTGAAGTTCATTCAGCATAATGAGACTGCCATAAATATCACATCTCCTTATGCTGAGGAGGAGAACAACCGCCTACTCAGGTCACACACACACACACACACACACACACACCATTTCAGTCTCTTTTACATAAAGTGATAATGTACACTACCTCTAAAAGATTTGGAGTCGGTAAGATTTTTTTTACTGTTTTTGAAAGTCTCTTATGCTCAACAAGGCTGCATTTATTTGGTAAAAAATACAGTAAAAACAGTAATATTGTGAAATATTTTTAGAATTTAAAACTGTTTTCTGTATATGAAATATCATTTATGTAATGCAAAGCTGAATTTTCAGCAGCAATCACTCCAGTCTTCAGTGCCACATGATGCATGAATCATATTAGCAGAAATCATACTAATGTGCTGATTTGATTTTGGTAGCCAAAATAAAGTGAGTAGTATTTGGCCGTTTATTAAGTCTCATGTGAGTGCAGATCATTTTAACCATACTTATTTTTGGAGTTAATGGCTTTTACGGTGAAAAAAGTGTACCTTCATTTTAGTTTAACAATGCATTTTAAAAAAATTCTCGCATGTATTCAGATATAACGTTCATAATACGTGTCATATTTGCATACTCTGTCATGTTTATAATGTCCTCTTGCCTTGTTGGTTCATCTCCATCTTAGTATAACACACAGACATGTTGTTTATCATTTGACCTGCACAAATCAGATGAACTGATGAAAGTGTGTCATTTCTAGATAGAGACAGTTTGCAGTTATGAGGTATATTAACCTGAACACTTTCTTTATAATCGGCACTATCTGTGTCAATGCTTTTATCAGTTCTTCTTTACAGCCGCTTCTGATAATTTCTATCTGAAGATTCTGAAAATCTTTTTGATAACCGATATATCTCTGGGCTAGTCTATAAAACGTAATGATTATGACCTCACTGTCCTCTGACCGAAGCGCAAAGCAAGTCTTTCAGTATGCTTACAATTTACTCTCACAAGACAAAACAAGATATTGCTATCATATACAGCTTGTTTTTACTTGGTGCATTCAGCATTTAAGTTGCATTTTATTTTAGTTAATAAAAATGGGCACAAAATCCATCACTTAGTAAATCTGATAAAGGCCCCACGAGATTCACCACTGTGGCTGTTCCAGTGGTCGTCCGACCGATATGAGTTCTTCAAAAGGTCAATGCTGATACTGATATCTAGAGATGAGGGTGTTCGATGGCCAATGTATATATGTAATACAGTTTTAGGTTGTAATACAAATGCAAAATTGCTTGGCTGTTTAACACAGTATTTCAGTACATAGTCCATTACTGTCCAATCTGTACCACATTTTAACATGGAAGTCCTTTTTCCTTTGTAAGCCCTCTCTGTGAGATATTTCACAGGCATTGTAATGCTTTGGAATTCGAATTGAATTAGGATTGAATGTAGAACGCTTAATAGAGAGGAAAATTCATTGGAGCTTATTCTCATAATTTTGTGAATGATCAAATCCCTTTTAGTGGCTAGAAAGCAGACATGCTATCTGATTGCAAACTACTGTTATGCTGCTGTTCAAAAGTTTGGGGTCAGTATGACTTTTTTTTAAATAAATTTATACTTTTATTCAGCAAGGATGCATAAAATTGTTATAAAAAATATTGCACTGAAAAATGCAATAAAATATTAAAAGCAGTGGTGACTGTGTGTACTGCAGGAACCTGTGTGTGGATGCCCTCATTGAGCTGTCTGATGAGAATGCCGACTGGAAACTGAGCTTTGATGAGTTCTTGAACTGTCTCAGGCCTGGATTCAGTCCTCCAGAGAGGAGTATGATCTACAACCACTCACTTCACTTTCTAGTATAGTACATCAACTGTTATGTGTGTATTGAGTGCTGTTACATGTTTTTAGAGTGTGCCTTAGAGGACGAGACGTACGAGGATGGTGCTGAGACTCAGATGGAATGTAACCGCTGCGTTTGTGCCTGCGGGAACTGGGTCTGCACTGCTGTTATTTGTGATGGTGAGCTAAAACCTGGGATATTGCTGTTGTTTTTTCTGCAGCTGAGGTTGAGGCTGGGATTTGGACAGCAAAGCTGGATGAAATGAGATTTTTTTTCTGTGGAATGTGGTCTGACTTTCTCTCTCACTGCAGGTTCAAATAAGTTACCTGCGCTTGAGGAAATGGAGGGAAATGATCAGGAGATGACAGAGGAGGAGTGGACACAGCGAGTGGCCGAACTTAATAAACATCAGGTTGGGACTGAGTGTAATGTTTGAAACCATTGTGTATTGACAAATAACATCATATCCTGCTTAAAGGGCACTACTGCGATGGGATGTGCATTTTTTCTAAAATGCCGTGCCGAACCTTTCCTTCCTGATGTCTGTTTTGTTTGGCTGGGTCTTCATGAACCTAAAGCATATAAAATGTGTGACTTTTGAACTGTTTTTCCCCCCATAGGAAACCATGGAGAAGATGAAAATGGCCACTAAAGAGGTTTGAGGACTAATTCAGGAGGAGGGATAAACTTTTGCCCAGATTTCAGCTTCAAGCAACCTGTGTTTGAATGGAAAGTTTGTTTAGTTTATTATATTAATTATTGAAACATTCAAAGGTGTGTTCTCTTCTGTTATGGTATAGTCTTTTTTTTATTTGTATGGGACAATAAAAGAGTCTTTATGATTTGTATCTGTAGTGTAAATTACTGCAACCTTTTTGTAATAGTATTTTTTATACATTCAGTGTCATTTTAATGCTTCTGTAAGGCAATGTGTTCATTTTTACCTTAAAGTTAACAGAAAATATGAAAATATATTTTGTATAAAGACCATTAACATCAACAAGATTTTTGCATAGTGAAATAATCATAAATTTTATCACAATTTTTATTATTGTTATATGACATATCTCATGTACAGTGTAGAATATACATTGCCTCTCAAAAAGTGGGTTTCAGATAATGCCAACAGGAATCCCTAATATTTTGTGATGACTTTGCATTAATAAACTCATACAAAACTGATCAGGTTGATCTGTTTGTTCATTTATTGCCATTTTTCTGCTGGTCAGGGTAGGAGATATTTTAAACTGGCTAAGACCAGCTTAAACCAGCAAACCAGCTTAGGTTGGTTTAAACAGGGTTTTTGTTTTCAGCAGAGAAATAGTACAGCTATCATCTCTGTTGTGTATTAACTTTAATCATTCAATAAAACTATAAAGCAATAATCTTAAAAGAAAAGAAAACCTGGGCCAAGTTTAATCGAGTAATCAGGCATCACAGCTGCCGAATGGGCATGTCTGATTTTAACGTGTACGGTAAATATTGCCATTATTGTGTAATCAAAATCATTAGGCCTATTACTTAGAATTACAGGTGCATCTCAAAAAATTAGAATATCGTGGTTCATTTTTTTGTAACATTTCAAAAAGTGAAACTTTCGTATATTCTAGATTCATTACATGTAAAGTAAAACATTTCAAAAGTTTTTTTGTTTTAATTTTGATTATTAGAGCTTATAGCTCATGAAAGGCAAAAATCCAGTATCTCAAAATATTAGAATATTTCCTAAGATCAATCCAAAAAAAAAAAAAAGGATTTGCAAAACAGAAAAGTTCAAGTTCTTTAAAGTATGTTCATTTATGCACTCAATACTTGGTCGGGGCTCCTTTAGCA
>JAFVLL020022275.1:8337-19309 GCA_021397915.2 Tor tambroides
AGAGTAAAGGCAGAAACTCCCCAAAACAAGCAACAATTGGAATTGGCTGCATTAAAGGCTGGGAAAAGTCTTTCAAAGGATGAGACCAAGAGTCTGGTGATGTTTATGGGTCACAGACTCACTGCTGTGATTGTGCGCAAGGGATCTGCAATTAAATAATATCTTTTAATCTTTTATATCTGCCTAATGTTCAACTGTCCCAATACTTATGCTCACATCAATGAGTGGGATGAACTCTAAAAGTGGTGTTATTTTTATTTGGTAAAACATGTATGTGTTGAATCGGCTAATAATAAAATGTGACATTCTGTAGTTTTGTCTCATATTGATCTTTTAATCATATTTGCAAATGTCTTGACTCCACAGCCGACAGAGCAATTTTGTCTTTACTGTTCCAATACTTATGGAGGGCACTGTATATCTGTAAATATATCCACACAAATGTCAGTGAGCAGGACTGCTTTAGATTTTTGCACTTGAGCACAGTAAGAAACATGGACTAATGTGTGAATGTAAATGGAATGAAGAATGTTATTAAGTAGCGTTGATAGTCACAGTGAGAAACAGCATTGTTTGTGGGTCAATATAGAAATCAACTGATGTGCTGTCAGCTGCTGCGGCAACAATATGACATGTCATTGATCTAAATGTTGTCTTGTTGGAACATATTTAGGAGTCTGCTCTTACATATTAAACATGCTGAAAGAGAAGGATTTTCTTACTTTGATAGGAGATGGAGAGTGAATAATTGAATTAGCATTGCATCTTATTTCTTCAGTGCTGAGATTACATCCAATTTCTCAGATGAATTGAGCAGGCTTGATAGCTATGTATGCTTTCCGCATTTTCCAAATGTTTTTCTTTGCCCTATTTCCTAGTCCTAGACCAAAAATAAACAGAAAAACATTACAAATGCAAGTTTATAAAATAAATTCCAGATGATGGATATTGTTGGTTATTTCAGTTAATTATTTTCTCATAATGTTTTTTTTTTTTTTCTTTCTCTCTCCTTGGGTTGTTTTGCAGGAACTTACAAGAAAGAAGAAAATCATCTATTATTAAAAGTTTACCAGATAAGAGGCCCAACAGAACAATATTTTAGCAAATTCAAAAACGATAACTGGGCAATGGATGGATATGTGAGTAGTAATAATCAAGTTAATAAAGCATTGTATTTTATAGTGTGCATGTGATTTGCAATCTTGCATTGCAGTCTTACTCATAAAAGAAGTTTTTAATATTACCTTTATCTTTGACAATCTAGTAATATATTTGAAATTCATTGTTTTGGCAAAATAGACCTATATATTAAAAAGCTCTTTTATGTTATACCTTCATGTCTGTTTTTTGTATAGGTTACAGCAGAAACGGAGAAAAAAATGTTTGTTTACCAAGGGCACATTCACAGCAAGGATTTTGGGAAGTTTCAGTTAACAAGACAAGGTAGATTATTTCATTTTATAGTTTCTCTTTGCTTTTCAATACATGAAAATTACATGAATATAATAAAATGTATAACGTTTATAGATTTAATACTTATTTAATTTATGATTCTGGACTGATTTCCAGGCAGGTGGTAATTTCAAATAGTTTATTCTGAATTTTCCCTCAGGTCTTATTACCACAGATATGGATCCATCTAATCCTTACTACGGCACAAACAGCAGTTCTGTGGCAGCTGCCATTCTAGTGCCCTTTTTTGCGCTTATTTTATCAGGGTTTGCCTTTTACCTCTACAAACACAGGTAGGAGCAGCTGACTTTACTGTCTCGTGTGTTAATGTTATTTGTCCGTAATGAATGTGAATCGCCATTGTGTCACTGTAGTGATAGGAAACTCTTTTGCCAAGCCAGTAATTGTGACCGATATTGCAGCTGCCTACAGACGGTTAGCAATTAAAATCTCTTAAAATGCTAAAAAAAGAAGCACGGGAGTTTTCCTACGCAAACAAAACAATGCGACAAAGTTGTCATGGAGCATGACAGTTCCCCGATATTAAAATAATACAAAAAATTGGCAGGGCTCTATCACAAGGCACAGATGACAATGAGAGACCCAAAGACCTGGCCGCCTCCAGGTAAGTCCCCGGAAGCTAATGCCACAGGCGATGAACCCTTTACAGCCACACCTTCACTGTCTGCATTTTATTTGCTCATCTCGTCTGAGGCAGGGCAGAGTGCAGGAATTATGGGAAAAGAAGTGACTTACATACTGTTGTAGTCCCCCGTTAGATTGTCATTTCTGTCAACCCTAATTTGACCAACTAAAAGTCATCCTGCTTATTTTTGTCTGTTTACATTTGCCACCGGAATATCATGAGAACTGTGTCAGATGTGGTGACGCTAGTGTCTGTTAGTCAGTGGAAATATGAATTGGGTACGGGATGTAGGTCATTTATTTAGATTTAGACCGTACAATTTGAGCAAGATCATAAATCATCCACTGTCATCCATGCTCTCATAGTGCTGTGGATAAAAGCTGCTCAGACACTCTACATAATATTACAACATTTATCATTTCATGTAAGAATGTATAGGGTGGAAATGACATAAGGGTGAGTAAATGCCCAAAATTTAATTTAGTGTTTTTGAGTGAAAAATATTCGTTTGGTTGTATAAGAATTTTTTCTTGTCCAAAATGTGTAATTTAACCCAGCTAACACATTTGTCACTTCCCATTGTTGGATGAGGACATTATTTTCTTGTTTTAGGTTTTATCTAACATGTCTAATGTTTATGTTGTTCTTCCATAATTGAAAATAACACTGGAATTTGTAGTCATAAATGTAAACAAATGAATACGTTTGTGTTTTGGCTTTGAAAGAAGTCCTTATTCCTCTTAACCATTTGCCATCTTTGTTTTTTCTCCTTTCCAGAACAAGACCAAAAGTTCAGTACAACGGATATGCAGGTCACGAGAACACTAATGGACAAGCTTCATTTGAGAATCCCATGTATGATACAAACATGAAGCCAACAGAGGCAAAGGCTGTGAGGTTTGATACGACCCTCAATACAGTCTGCACAGTAGTATAACCTTCATTATCAGCTCTGGACCGACCGGCCTCATGGGTAAGCAGCGGAGCAGTGGGTACCAGACGCCAATACTCCTTTACGACTGACTGCACTTTGCTATAGATGCGACTTACTTTTATCACAAGCTTACAATGGACGAAATAAAACCGATGACTGTTTCTTAAAAAATAAATAAATAAAAAAACCCAACAACAAAACCCCAGAAAAAGAAAAAAAAGCATCAAAGGAAAACTTTTTTTCAAAGAATGAAGCTCAGTTGACGTACGTTCGGCCAGAACTGAGGTCAACATTCATTCTGGGATCTGTACCGTACGTGGCACTTAAAGGATGAAGGTTTTTTTTGCTTTTATCTTGTTTTTTTTTTTTCTTGTTTTTTATGTATTCCCCCTTAAAAGACTTCCTGGGAAAGATACTGAAGTGTCTTTGAACGCCACAAAGTTGTTGACACAATGTATTTTCTTCAGTGAAGACAAACCACAAAATGAGAAAGCAACTGGACTACTGTGGCTTAGCACACTTAATAGATCTCCACCTAAAAGGTGACAAAACGCTACAAGAAACTCAAAGGAGAGACGCTCACCTCCGGGTGGAGGACGGAACTCAACCGCTGCGTTGAGAAAAAAAAAAAGAAAAAACTTTATCGCACAAATTTTGCACTAGTATGAAATGGATATGAAATCAATGTATTGGAAGAAACAAAAAATAATATACAGGGTTTTATTGACCATATGTATATAAACATAAACCCATATCCATAGAGAGCATGATGTCATGCTGCGGCTATCAAGAGAGACTGAATTTATTTTTGAAATGAAGTTCTGTTTGTGTTTACAAGGTGATAAGGACACAATTGAAACTTACGATCATTATTTTTGATTGCTTTTTAATGCGTTCATCATACACCACATCACGCACATGTTGTACTGTTCCTTCGTGCGTGTCCGATCACTCGCTTGGACTAGCATAAGCTGACAAATTACATTTCATTTTTACGTTTGAAATCATGATAGCTTTACTCACCAATTTGCCGTATCACAGATTTGCTTTCATTACATATCAAATATACCTCTTGTGCAGAACATGACTGTATGTTGATGGCGCAGATTTTGAGTTCATTTATCAGCTCTGTGTGGATGCCTATACAAGATTTATCTGAGCCCACAAGTTGATGCTTTTTTAAAATTATTTTTCCATTCCTCCTTTTTCCGAACCAGTGTGCATCTCCCGTGCCCATTAGAGACTCAAAATCAGCGGGGTTAAGATCAAACTTACTCTCGAAGAAACACTGCCTTATTAGATTCAGAAGCATGACCGGGCCACTCCGGTTCCCAGTGACCCTTATCATTAGTACATTAACCTAGATGAAGAGCGTAGGGCTGCTGGGGTGCATATTCACTGTGATTTAAATGTCATGACTACGCTGATTCCAGTGCATGTGCTAAAACTGTAAGTGCTCCCATTTTTCCACGTGAACAACGCGATGCCTGATGTTTTCTCAATGCTGTGTTACCATATGCACTTGCGCGCTACACATCGACGGCTTTGAGCATAAAATGTGCACAATGACATTGTTGTAGGCTTGCTGTCGGATATCATATCTCCTATTTCCACATTGATTGTATTTTCAGTCAAAACCACATTTTGTTTCCAAGTGCGTTTGGATGTGTTCCGTTGAGTCATGCTCTCAGATCGAACCATTTCGGCCCGTTGGCGGCAAAGGGCGTTGTCGGTTTTCTCACACTGCGGATGATCCACGTCTTGCCTTTTCTCAGGCTTGCTGCAATAATGTTTCTTTGTTCAGTTGCGTTTTGTACAGTTTTGTTTCCTCACGACTGTAAAATAGTTTTGCGACTGTCGAGCTGTAAAACTGCATTCAAACCAACAACAATCGTGCTACTCGCCATTGTCATTCGATCATGTGCTGCTGACTTGAAGTAGGTGCAAAAGATGTTTTTGTACAGAAATATATTTTTTATGCAGAATTTGTAAAATTATTAAATATGCTGTACTTTTTTGATTAATGTAGGTAAAATTGTTCAAATAAATGTTTTTACTGTATAAAATGTACATGAATTGTTTATCTACCCATAAGTATATATCTATGGTTTAAAATTTTCCAACAAATGTCAATATATACGAGCTTTTATGAAATATTCAGCTCGTATGTGTTCTTTGACGTGAGCAAAATCATGAACCCTAGAGAACTGTACTGCAGATTGTTAAATGACAAATATTTTGAAAAGTATTATTTGAGATAAATATTAAACTTTTTCTAAAAGTACTCTTTCTGTTTTTCTTCAGTATACTGTATCTGACTGGAATTCACTAGCATGGTATGCTTGTAAGGTTGGGGATGTAAATATTTTGCTTGACAGTTCTGTTATGATTCTATACAAAATGTAATGCATCATGAAATCAGAATCTGCAAAATATATAGGGGTGAATTCAGGTAAATTGAGACACATTTTGCCATTAAAATGTCCCCAAAATCACCATACTGATAGTGAATTGAAAAAAAATAAAAAATACAGAGAAAATACTGACTATATATAAGCACAAAATAAAATACACTGCTGAGTAGTGACCAGCACTATGAATAGTGAAGCAGTTTTACACCCCTACTTGCACATTGATCTATTAACATTTTTCATTAGACATAAGGTAATATTAATGATTATTTTGAGTTTCATTTATTTGACCACTAAAGGTGCATTCACACCAGACGTGAATGAAGCATTTAAGAGCTACATTCTCAATGTATGTAGGGATAGTAGCTATGGTAACCATGTCTATTTTGGATATCACATAATAGTAATATAAGCTTAGGTCACATTTCACCCCCAAAAATTATATTTTTTGCATAAATAATTGAAAACTTATTCTGAAATCGTTGGACATTTTAATTTTTCAGTATGTTGAAACAAATTCACCCTCTCAAATTCTTATTATGCAACATGTCTGAGTGTTTTACCTTTTTTTTTCTCTCTCTCTTTTCTTCTTTTTCTTTGTCTATAGACTAAAGTATAATATTACTCTCTTGGCCATAGATAATAATATTCTAATACTCATCCAACACACACTGCCATTCAGAAGTGTGATACAAACAAGACTTTAACCATGTGTAAACTAGTCTAACACACACACACACTGGCAGGCCTATTCCTACAATTATGGACATTACAGGCCTAATGGTTTTTCTACTGTACAAACTGCATTTTCTATCCCTTTAACCAGATTTTCAAAAAAATAAATAAATTAAAAAAAAAAATCATTCTGTATGATTTATAAGCTTGTTTTCTCATGGGGAACCCACAAGGTCAATATTTACTGGTATTACTATCTTTGTGGGGACATTTGGTCCCCAGAATGTAGTGAATACCATCACATACACACACACATTCTGGTAGAGGAAGAGGGTTAAAGTTGAGGCAGAGTGAAAGATAAAAGTTATAGAAGTATTTGATATTCAGCAGATCTAAAGCCTGAAGGAAACATTAGTTTCTTAGTTCTGACACACCTTAAAAGGCTAGTTGATACTTAATGTATCAGTTAAGAAAACTAAGTTTAATACTTGCACGTCTTGCCGTTTGAAAGACAGTCTTGATGCAGTTCTTTGAGGCTCTGCTTACGTTTTGTTGGTAAGAGAGAACCAGGTTTGATGCAAAAGGTCATGGATGAATATAAATACAAGGCCGTAGTGTGGTGCAAACTTAGGGGTCCTTCGAAGACTTCTAGCTCAGCATCATCTCCACTGATTTCTAATTCTTCAAGAGGAAGAATCTCTGTCTGAAGAAAACTATCTCTGCTGTTTTTTAGACAGTAGTTTTTTTGAAGTGTGAAGATGTCACACTCTTAGGATGTGAGTGAGCCAATGAGGAACTGTATTTTCGAAGGGAAAGTGTACGATCCTTCTTCTTCTAGCAAGGTGATTTGCATATGAAATTTGAGTGGGTGACAGGAAAAACCTTTAAGATTCCTATAAGACTAAAAAGTTGGTTAAATATTGTGTAAATAAATATTCAGAAAATAGAAATTGAAATTCATAGATACCAAAAATGCTACAAGTTATCTTAATTAAATACCAGTATTAATACAAAGGCAAAACGATATAAAAGAAAATCTTAAAATGGGAAGACTGGGTACATTTTTATACATTTCTCAGGTAGTTATATATTGACTGTATAGGATTAAAAGGGTTTATTTGTCTGTTTAAAAGCAAGAATGAAACACTCTGTAAATTCCTTTGGATTTTAAAACAGTCTTATTTTGCTTATGTGTCTCTTGCAGCCATGGTAACCAGAGGCCTGGTTGTTAGCTGCTGTTTGGAGGTAGTTCTTCTGGCACCTGTTTAGCTTGTTGAGTGAGGGGTATTGTGGATAGTTTATTAAATAGAGCAAATAACTGTGTGTCTGATCTGTCTTAGGCACTACATTCTCAACAGCAATTTCTTCAGTCCTGTAATACAGTACTACTTCATCTGTATTATGGTCAACAGAACAACTTTAGGTCAAATTAATATATATATTTTTTTAATTAGTCAAAAGTAAAAACAAAACAATAAAAGTAAAAACAATACATTTAATACAATTTACAATGTAATACTTTTTTGCATTATGGGAATGATAAATAGGGAAGGAAGCAGTAGTTAATTGTCATGAAAATAAAATTATGATAAAAAGGTCCTTAAAGATGTCAACTTCAGCAAAATACAATTTAATATTTCTTTCTTAATATTTATTTTCTTTGGATTCCACTGAGGTTCAGCCTCATACAGTGATGTGTAAATTTATGAATTGTCCAATAACTGATTTTATTTATTTACTTTTTTATGTTCTCTGAACTTACATTCTTCCAATTTGCTGAATTGTATTTGTTTGTTTTTCATTAATTATTTATTTTATTTATTTATTTAATAATTTTCTTGGTTTTAGATTACATTTGCATTAGAGCTATATTTCCCACTAACTCACTAACCCTTGAATGTAAGAGTTTCTAATAGTAGATTTAGCACTTGCTTTCATTGTGTTTGGGGGTCCTGCCGGTCCCAAGCCCGGGTAAAGGAGGAGGGTTGGGCGTGGGGCTAGCAACCCCACCCTGTAAAATGCACCCTGCTACAGAAACGCCAACAAAGAATCAACAAGAAAACTCAGCTCTGGGAAGTGATGGGTCCTCAACAAGGATTATTACGCCATGTAGTGAAAGCCGGAAGACTCTGGAAGCTACAAGGCCGATACTCCCCCTTCTTTCGACCAGAGCAACCAACATCTGTACATGGAATATAAGAACCATGTGGGAGACAGGGAATACATTCGAAGTAGCAGTGGAGATGAAGAATTACAACCTCGCCCTGCTAGGAGTTAGTGAGACTAGATGGACGCAATCTGGACAGAAGCGACTGGCCTCAGGAGAGAGATACTCTGGACATGAAGAGGACAACGCCCCTCACACACAAGGAGTTGCACTGATGCTCTCGAAAGAAGCACAGAGAGTGCTCATAGGATGGGAAGCACATGGACCCAGAATTATTACAGCATCCTTCCCTACCAAGATGAAAAAAATCACGATGACCGTCATTCAATGTTACGCACCCACCAACGACAGCGTCGAAGCCAACAAAGATCAGTCCTACGATAGACTACAGTTACAGTCTATCGTAAAGAAGTATCCTGAGAAAGACCTCACCATCTTGACGGGGGACCTAAATGCCAAAATTGGAATGGATAACTACAGGTACGAAGGCGTCATGGGTTAGGAGATAGGAATGAGAACGGTGAGAGATTGGCAGACCTGTGCGTATCGAACAACTTGATAAACGGTGGTAGCGTTTTCCCCCACAAGGACATCCACAAAGCCACATGGGTTTCTTCAGACCACACAACAAAGAACCAGATCGACCATATCTGCATCAGTAAGAAATTCAGAAGATCTGTGCAAGATGTGAGAGCGAAAAGAGGAGGGGACGTGGCTTCGGACCACCACCTCGTGGTGGCCAGGCTAGAACTAAAGCTAAAGAAGAACTGGATGGCAACACCGTCTTCTTGAGAGATACTAGCAAGCTTCTAGAGTTCAAGATAACCCTCGATAACAAGTTTCAAGCCATACAGGATCTGCTGGAAGAGGAGGAAGGTACTCTTGAGAGCAAGTGGAAAGGGATTAAGGAAGCAGTTACATCGACATGCCAGGAAGTGCTTGGCCCCAAGAAGCACCAACACAAAGAGTGGATCTCTGTAGACACTCTGGCCAAGATTCAGGAGAGGAAGAACAAGAAGATGGCCGTCAACAACAGTCGAACAAGAGCAGAGAAAGCCAAGGCACAAGTAGAGTACACAGAAGCAAATAAGCGAGCTAAGACGAGCATCAGAGCCGATAAGCAGAAGCATGTGGATGGCCTGGCAACCACAGCAGAACAAGCAGTAAGAGAGGGCAACATGAAAGAACTTTACAATATCACCAAAAAGCTAGCAGGGAAGTACAGCAGACCTGAACGTACAGTTAAGGACAAGAAAGGGAAACCAGTCATGGGGGATCAGGAACAGATGGGTAGAACACCTCGAAGAGCTCTTGAATAGACCAGCACCACAAAACCCACCAGACATTGAACCAGGTGACATAGATCTGCCTATAAATGACACCCCACCCACAAGAGAGGAAATTAGGAAGGCCATCAAGCAACTCAGAAATGGAAAAGCAGCAGGACCAGACAGCATCCCAGCTGAGGCGCTGAAGTCAGACATAGAAACAACAGCAGGGATGCTCTACCCACTCTTCAAGAAGATCTGGGAGGAGGAACAAATACCAGCCAAATGGAAAGAGGGATATCTTATCAAGATCCCGAAGAAAAGAGACATCAGTAAATGCACGAATTACAGAGGGATCACGCTGTTATCAGTACCGGGGAAATTGTTTAACAGGGTTCTGCTGAACAGAATGAAAGACCCTGTCAACGCTCAACTTAGAGACCAACAGGCTGGCTTTCGCAAGGATAGATCTTGTATTGACCAGATTGCGACGCTGAGAATCGTAGTTGAGCAGTCATTAGAGTGGAACTCACCCCTGTACATTAACTTCCTGGACTACGAGAAAGCATTTGACAGCGTGGATAGAGAGACCTTGTGGAAGCTGCTCCGGCCCTATGGGATACCTGACAAAATCGTCACCATTATCAGGAACTCATACGAGGGACTAAATTGCAAAGTGGTACATGGAGGGCAGCTCACTGAGGCATTCCAAGTGAAGACCGGCGTCAGACAAGGATGTCTACTCTCACCATTTCTCTTTCTACTGGCGATCGACTGGATGATGAAAACCTCCATAGCTCAGAGTAGGCACGGAAACCAGTGGACACCTTGGACACGGCTAATGGACCTGGACTTTGCAGATGATTTGGCACTACTATCACACACCCAGCAGCAGATGCAGGAGATGATGACCAGTGTAGCATCTGCCTCCACACAAGTAGGCCTCAACCTCCATAAGGGCAAGAGTAAGATCCTCAAGATTAACACAGCCAGCACCAATCCAATCACGCTTGACGGAGAAGCTCTGGAGGAGGTGGATGCCTTTACTTACCTGGGCAGTGTCATCGATAAACAAGGGGGCTCAGATGCAGACGTCAAGGCATGGATAGGGAAAGCACGGACAGCATTTATACAACTGCGGAACATCTGGAGATCCAAGGAGCTGTCAGTCAAAACCAAAGTCAGGATCTTCAATACCAACGTCAAGGCAGTTCTTTTGTATGGAGCCGAAACCTGGAGAACTACAGCTGCCATCACCAAGAAAGTACTGGTTTTCATCAATAACTGCCTACGCAAGATCTTACATATCCTTTGGCCACAGACCATCAGTAACAGCGAACTCTGGCAGAAAACAAACCAGCTGCCGGCAGAGGACGAAATCAAGAAACGGCGTTGGAGATGGATAGGGCACACCTTACG
>JAFVLL020022280.1:0-43621 GCA_021397915.2 Tor tambroides
AAAGTTGTGACAGTTCTGTTTTTGCTTTGCCATTATGGTGTATGGAGTGTAGACTGATGTGGAAAAAAAAGTAATTTAATGCAGTTTAACATAAATCTGCAACATAACAAAACGTGAAAAAAATGAAGGGGTTTGAATACTTCTGCAAGGCACTGTATGTGCTTAGGGAGCTAGTCTCGATAGTATTCAGTGTTGTTCAATGATTAGTGCAAGAGCTGACTGCAGGATAGATCATTGTAATAAAACTGATCAATTGTTGTATCAAAGAAACAATGAGGTCTAGACTTATTGCGATTATAGGTATCTGTGATTGTGGTTGTAAATGTGTGTGTTTGTGCGGTGAAGCGCTTTCAGCCGCTGTAAATAATGAATGAGAGGATTGGATCATCTTTGTCAGGCAGAGAGACGGATAGCAAGAATAGAAGAGGGAATAGGAAGGAAGAAGGGAGAGAGGGAGCAATAGAGGACAAACCAATGTCAAGAATTTTGTCTTTTTTGACATTTACAGGCCGCTGCGATACAGTGTTTTATGTGCTCCTGACATTGTGCTGTGCTGCTTATGTGAGAAATGCAGGTTCAAGTGTGATCCATGTTCTCTCTTCCTTCCCAACACTTCCTGTCACTCTCAGAAAAATAGGTGGAAAATACTACATATGTCCACATAATCCATTTCAGAAATTTAATTTCACCATCTGCACTGTAAGAGGACCTGGCAACCTTTGCAACTCACCTTTAAAATGTTATATTGCCCTAACCATTCAAGTTTCACCCTCAAAATCATTTCCTGTGTGATTCCATCTGTGAATCAGCCCACCTGCCCTGCTTCACCCTTCTGTTAGCCTCTGTGTCCTTATCTTGCTGTGGTAAACAGTCAGCTGGTGACCTCATGACCTCAAATAGTGGCAGATTTTTCGCTTTCATCTCAGACAACACCCGTGGCGTTAGCCAAGCAAGCCTGACATGTTTTTCTCTCCACCTTTGCCATCTTTCCTGCCAAGTGCTTGCTAGCACAGTGTCACCTTGCATCATTCTGGTTCCTTGTCAAACACGGTGCGTGTTTTTTGTTCCATCTGTGTCCCCGAAAGCTTGCCGAAACATTAGCCTTTATGTCAGCGTCATCTGGTCGACTTTGAAGGTTTGTGTCGGGGAGGCCACGTGCCACGCATTCGAATTCAGCTTCATAGAGTCTAACTATCTAACAAACAAAACTATGGGTTACATGACTAAATGTTAACTACATTTAGCTACGTTGTTGTGGTTGACGATTTATGTTCATTAGCTGGTCGAAGCTGGTGGTTTATATTCATTAGCAGGTGGAATCTAGTCGTTTATGGTCAGTTATCAAGTTGAAGCTATTGATTTATGGTCAGATTGATTGAAGCAGGTCAATAAAGTCATTAACATTGAAAGTGGTTATTAGCTGGTTCAGACTGGTCATTAGATGTTTGAAGCAGGGTATATTTGGTCATTAGCTGGTAGAAAATGGTCATTATCTGTTTAAAACTGGTCATTAACTGCAGGTCAAAGCAGATTGTTTGTGATCACTAGCTGGTGAAAACTGGTGATTTTTGATCATTAGCTGGTGGAAAGTGATTATTTTTAGTCATTAACTTGTTTAAACAGGTCAGTTATGGTAATGAACTGGTTGAAACTGCTAATCAGTAGGTTAAAGCGGTTTGTTTTTGGTCATTAGTCGGTGGAAACTGGTCATTTTTAGTCATTAACTTGTTTAAACAGGTCAGTTATGGTAATTAACTGGTTGAAACGGCTGATTAGTAGGTTAATGTGGTTTGTTTTTAGTCATTAGCTGGTGGAAACTGGTCATTTTTTAGTCTTTAACTTGTTTAAACAGGTCAGTTATGGTAATGAACTGGTTGAAACTGCTGATTAGTAGGTTAATGTGGTTTGTTTTTAGTCATTAGCTGGTGGAAACTGGTCATTTTTAGTCATTAACTTGTTTAAGCAGGTCACTTATGGTCAATATCTGGTAAAACTGGTCAGTAGATGGTTTTTGATCATCAATTGCTGGAAAGAAGTCATTAGCTTGTTTATGATGGTCAGTAAGAGTCATTAATTGGCTGAAATTGGTCATTTATGGCTATTAGCTGGATCAAGTGGGTTGTTTTTGGTCATTAGCATTTATAGTCATTAATTGATGGTCATGTATAGTCATTTGCTTGTTTTAATTTAATTATGTATGGTCATTAGGTAGAAGAGACTGTCAGTTTAAGGTCATTAGCTGTTTGAAGCTGCATATTTATGGTTGATAACTGGTTGAAGCTGGTTGTTT
Source organism: Tor tambroides (assembly GCA_021397915.2). NCBI lineage: Eukaryota > Metazoa > Chordata > Actinopteri > Cypriniformes > Cyprinidae > Tor > Tor tambroides. Next base: position 2,291 of record JAFVLL020022280.1, read on the forward strand.
GTGATCATTATCTGGTTGTTAAAAAGGATGGCATGAGAGTAGAATATGACTATGTGTGTGTGTGTGTGTGTGTGTGTGTGTGTGTGTGTGTGTGTGTATGTATGTGTGTCTGGGCACATATTGCTGTGTAGATCAGCAGGAAATCTCAGCTCCTGTGGTGTGTGTGGCTCACACTGAGCTCCTGAAAGATCTCTCCATCACACACTAGAGAGTATAGGAGAAAGAGAATCACACAAAGATTCATTCATTCTCATTCAGTCCCGTTTTCCAATCATGTTACCCACATAAATGGATCATCCTGTCTGCTCTGAGCCACGTCTAACACACTGTTATTATGAGTTTGTGCATGTGAGTGTGTGTGTGTGCAAATCTTTTTTTCTCACTGCCACTCAATCATACCCTGATATATTCCGTATCAACCCTAATGACCTTATTATAGCCCCACACACTCTCTAATGGCGTTGTCAGTGACACACATCTCTCTCCCATGTCTTCTGCCTTGAGCAAAAGTGCTAGTGTCATTAAGCAGATCATGCACACACAACAGTTTTTATGTCAGGGTTGTGCTCTGTTGTTTTGAAATCAAGCTTATTATAATTAATCCAAACACTAATCCTACACGAACAGAATAAAGAAACTGTTCTAAAGGAGCACTTCCTGTCTAAGTATGGCAATTGTCGACCTTTTTTTAAATTACTGTCAAAAGTTGTGAATTAAAATGCAGTTTAAAATGTATTATCATTATTATCATTATTGTGTGTTTTATTTATGATAATGATCGAATTTCATGAAATATTTCAATAGTAATATTTCTTATTTTGTTTAATATTTTTATTTAATAAAAACAAGTCATAATACAACAATATAAAAATAATATTTTATTTATATATCGTTTTATTGTATTGTATTATGATTACTTTTTGTTATTATTTGTATTAAAATATGTTTATCATATTTTATGAAATGATACATTTCTTATTTTTTATTTTTGTTTATATTTTCATATTTAATAATAACATGAATCTTAATAAAACAAAAATAATATAAAATACTAATATTTTATAATATAATATATTTATATATCTTATATCTTCTTTTCCTTATTTTATTATGACTATTTGTTCTTAATTACTCCATTTTTATTTTACAGACAAATTGTGTTATTACAATAGTAATATTTTTGATTGTTTAATATTTTTAATATCAGTAATCATAATCATAATACAACAACAATAATAGTAGTTTATTTAAATTGCAGCCTTAGCAATTTTATATAGCCTATGCTTTAAGCCATATTGCTAATTCGATTTTATTTCGATTAAGCGTTCACCGGTACTGTTTGACTGATCCTATAATTCTAACTGCCAATAATCATTTTTACAAGTGAAGTATGTTTGATCTTTTTATTACCTCTTTGTTAATATCATTGGGTTTTTCAGGACATTTGTTCCAAAGCAGCCACAGCCGTCTCTCCTCACACATTTCTCCTCCTGTGTTACCCCTTTACTCACCCCACCAACCCCTTTTCATCGTCTTTTTCCCCTGAAAACCACTGTATGCTCTTTATCCACTCCTTTGTACACAGACTCATTGACTGTGACAGGCTCTTATCTGCAGCCCAGTTTAATGAGTTTCCCCTCCCCCAAGCACACTCACACACACACACACTCTTCTCCTTTACGTAACTTTTGCTCCCCTGCGTTTGAGGGTTTCCTAGGCCACGTCTCTGGCTCGCACCACCGATCATGCCTGTCCTGCTCGAGCATGACTTGTAGTCTTTTAATTGGTTTCACCCCACCTCTTCCTCTGGCCCTCGTCTCCCTCTCAATGTTTCCTCTCTGCTTGGATTGCAGTGAAAAGAAAGCAGGTCTGAAAAAGAGAGATGGGTCGGACGAAAGAAAGGAAGATAAATATACTGCACTCTTTTAAATGCATCTTGGTTTTCAAAGGTAGAAAAGAAGTGAAAGAGTGGATGAGATTTTGGGGGGCTGTTTTGGGTGGAAGAAACTGTTATCAAGGATCTCCTCTCCACCGTCTGAAAGGCCAGTGTTATCACTCATGTTAGTGTACTTCGTCTCACACTGTTTGTGCTATATCGATGAAACATACTTCAAATTATGGTTTGTTGACTTGTCTAAGCAATTATACTTAATACATTCACCTGGAGGATAATGAACCAGGCCAAAAACTCTAGTAGACTTGCGTTGAAGGAGGGTCTTGAGTCATATCTCAAAACAAACGGCTTTCTTAAAAAGTAGCATACACATAGCGACACCCTGGCAACCATTCGCAGTTTAGCATACGCACGAAAAATCTTATTTATTTGTTTGTTTATAAAAGGAAAAGATTTTTTTTTTCAAAAATGATTTTTTTTTCTCTGTTAAGCCACACAAAAAATAAAGTTAATTTAATTTGCAGATTGGAAACACTTGTTTTTGTATGAATAGCATTTTATATTTATTTTTGAAAAATCTAGCCTCACGCCCCCCCCCCCCAAAAAAATCTAAATTTATATTTATTTTTTACATCCCTTTTATTATTGTTTAAGTTAAATATGTTAAATATGTAATATGAATATATATAATAAATAAATATTTATTTAATAAATATATAAAAACAGTGTAATATGTATGTATTATTGTAATAATGATTTGAATATTTTAAAAATGATTTTAGCTATTTTTTCCCCCTCTCTTGAATAATGATGTGGATCATAAAATGACAGATCTGTCTGTTCAGGTACAAAGTATTTTTTATTTTTATTTTTAAATCTTTTTCGTTTGTTGATTATACTGTATATTATACACTGTTTTTTATTTCTTGTACATTCACTTTGAATTTAAAAATCTTCTTTCTATCAGTCAGTCAGTGTGCGGTCTGGCCAAACTCTGTGAATATAATTAGAACATAATGTAAATATTACAATACCTTACTCCTTATTTCACATATGTATGTTATTAATAGACTGGAGTTAGAGTTGTTTGAGGTATGTACAGCATCTGTGTACTGCCCTCTGGTGGTTCATAGTAGATCTCTCACATCATCTCTGAGTTTGGAACCCCACTGTAATTTGCATATTATTAGATGTCCTTTTTTTTTTATCTTGCTGTTTTGAACTTTAATTTGATTCTGGATTTAATTTAGTTAGACCTCATCTGAAACATCTAAACAAGGCTTTATTCTGAGATTGTTCTCTTATCTTAGACATATTCACATATAACTTCATCTTTCCTGTGTATATACAGTAATATCATTTTCACAACTAAATGCAGTTATTAGCATGTTGCAGAATATCGTTTTGTATTTTAATAAAAAAATCCAAATAGTCCTTTAAATAAAAATCTCCTGTGACTGGTAGAGCATTGTGCTGGTGACACCAAAGTCATCAGCCCGATTCTCAGAGAACACGCTTACAAACGCTTCCTTTGAATGCCCTGTTAAATGACTTTGGTTAATATATTGTAACTGCAAATGCTTCAGGAGTGAATGTAGTTCATCAGTCTAACTGCAGATGGCGCCTTGAGATCAACACCTGCCTGAGTAACTGATTAAAACAGATATGAACCTGTCTGATCAATGTTAATACTCCATTCACAGCCAGACCATGTCTGGTTAAAAACAGATCAACACTCATTCCCTGTTGAATTTAGCTTGAGTTAGACAGCCTGTGTTTTGACTTTTGACGTGGAGAGTTCTCTGAGTGTTCTGACAGGGTTCTCTCAAAGTAACATTTACAGAACATTCATTTAAAGTTAACTGATCTTTATTAATGTACTCAAAACATTAGCAGACAAACATTATTTATAAGGAATGGGTTTTTTTTCCCCTGAAATTTTTGAGTTGGATGTTTATTTATTTATTTATTTATTCATTCATTTAAATGTTATTTGATCCAGCATGTTTTTTTATAGTGCATTCAAAAGTAACATTCCCATAATGATAAATGATACAATTGAATTTTCATATAATGTTCATTAAAAAAAAAAAAAAAAAATGTTTAAAACATTTAAAAAAGCTGAACGTTCAGGGAACATTCAGAAATAACATTTTCATAACTTATTAGGAACATTAGCAAAATGTTCTTACATATTTTTGTTAGCTTGGTAAAACTCACAGTGATTATTATTTTTACAGCATTTAAATCAATTAAATGTCACTTAAGGTTCATGTAATATATTTGTACATTTTTTACTATTAATCTGCATATATTTGAATGAAACTGATTACTCTTTTGGATATGGACAAGTTTTAATTCGATTCTTGTTCAGAAGTGTTTTCACAGTCTGATCCCAGAGCAGTATTCTGTGTATTCTGTGGTTTCAGGAATGCCGTTAAATTCAGTTTTCACAGTCTGCATCTGTGAAAAAGCCTGTGAAATTATATCATGACCAAATTGTCTGGAGGCAGCGCTTAATCTCATTAAATATGTAGAGCGAAAGCCAGTGTAATAATCATAATGTTTTAATTACAAGGGGATTTGAAATGCTAACCAGACTGTATTTTCTCCTCTCTATTGTGGAGAGGCTTTTCCTGAGGTTTAGCTCACGCTCATCCTGAGACTTTACTGCAGTTTTATCTCTTCAGCCCGACGGGAGATGATACGGTTCTTACGATGGCTGTAATTCCTCTGACACGTTTTCAAAGACACTGACAAATGAATAGAGAGTTACGTTGTTTTTGCCTAAAGCGTTTCAGGCCCACCCAGACACTCAGACTGTGAATCGAGGAACAGCAGCAGTTTTTATTATTGCAGATGCAGCATTATTTTTAGCATGGTGTGACGTAGTGGTTTAAGATCTGGGCAGCTCATTGAAACATTGCATGAACTGTCACTATTCCAGCTGAGATGTAAACCCATATTGTCCTTGTCTGCTGTAAGTCACTTTAAATAAGAAAGCTTCTGCTAAATGAAGAACATTTGTAATAGCAGTACTTTCCTGAGGCTAGATCCTCTAATGTTCATGATGAAAATAATACAGGCCAGAGAAATCCTCTTGTCTGTTGGAGTTAATAATGTCTCTTTCAGTAGATTATAAGCATTTAAGAAGAGGTCAGTCATAGATCAGTTTTTAAGCTTTGGTTTTGTTCTGAATCAAATACTGTTCAAAAGTTCTGGGGTCAGTAAGAATTTTTGTTTAAAGAAATTAATATTTTCATTTACATTTATAATGTTAGAAAAGATTTCTATTTCGAATACATTCAGTTCTTTTGAACTTTCTGTTTGACAACGTATTCTGAAAAGAAAAATGTCTAAAAGTTTCCACGTATATATATGGAAACTTTTAGACATTTTTCTTTTCAGAGTACTTTGTCAAATAATTAAAGTAATTAGAATGATTTCTGATGGATCTTGTGGCTCTGAAAACTGGAGTAATGATGCTGAGAATTCAGCAGTACATCACAGGAATAAATTACATTTTTAAAATATATTACAAAAGAAATCAGTTATTTTGAATCATGGTCTTTTTTGACTCATGGTCTTTTTGACCCATGAGTCATGGTGTTTTGCGTGAATCCTCTCTGTATTATGGTTTTCTTGTTGCAAAATCTCTTGCGTTTAGCAGTTCAGTGAACAAAAGTTAAAATATAATTAAAAAAAAAAATAAAGTAAAATATTGAGAACATTTTCCAAGAATAATAAAAAAAATCTATTTTTAACAGTAAGCCCCCAGCTCCCACATAAATAAATAAATAAATAAATAAATATTTTTAAAATAATTCACAGATTGAAAACATGTATACTTTTTTGTATGAATAACATTTTTAAATTTATTTTCAAGTAATCCAATTTATTCTTATAGAGGAGATAAAATTGTTTCACGTTGCTGACCTATATGGTGTTTCTGTAAGTAGTTAATGTGAAAAATGCTTAGCTGGGATTTTTTTATAACTACTGTAGTATAGTTTACACCACTAGGGGGCGTAACATTTCCAAGGCTTCACAACATGTTCATAAAGAAATTTTCCTCAGAAGTTTTGATTAGTGAAATACTAAATTGCCATTTGCTTCATTGCTTCTCTTTTGCTTGCTCAGCTGTGTATGTGGGTGGGTTTAGTGTGTTCATGAGCAGTCTCTCTCTCTCTCTCTCTCTCTCTCTCTCTCTATCTCTCTCTCTCTGTGTGTGTGATTTGTCATTGTGTGTGTCGACACGTGAGTGTATGGTGATAAGCCACTATGACATCCCTCTCTTTCTCTCCGGTCACTCACTTCTCTGCCATGTGGCATTGCCTGCTGCATCCAGACATGTCACCATAGCAACACCATCATCTCTTCCTGCAGCACAGCAACCACATACCAGTGTGTGTGTGTGCGTGCGCGTGTGTGCGTGTGCGTGTGCGTGTGTGTGTGTGTGTGTGTGTGTGTGTGTGTGAATGTGAGTGATGTGATATATGAACATTTCTCACTAGATCACACTCCATTCAGCCTGTAGGAGCTCCAGTGCATTATATCCAAGTTTTTACACGTGCGTCACTGTCGTCTGTTTCATGACGTGATCCTAGTAAAGATATTTTGAGAGCGCTGAAACAAAAATACACCTCCATCTGTTGGATGAGAAAGGAGAGGAAATCAATTCAGAGATGAACATATGATAATACGAATGAATACTTTTATTCAGCAAGGATACAATAAATTGGTCAATTTCTTTTCATCAAATAATCCTCAACAAATGTCAAAAATATTAAGCGGCACAACTGTTTTCATCATTGGTAATAAGAAATGTTTCTTGAGCAGCAAATCAGCAAAGTAGATTGGTTTCTGAAGGATCATGTGTGACACTGAAGACTGGAGTAATGATGCTGAAAATTCAGCTTTGCATCACAGGAATAAATTAGATATTAAAATATATTCAAATAGAAAACTGTTATTTTAACTTGTAATAATATTTTGCAGTATTATGTTTTAACTTTAAAGACACTTGTGCTTCGTCTGCAGAATACACTGTGCCATCCAGGGTCTGGCCTTTAATAAACTGTGATTCTCTATTTCCATGTGGCACATGTGTCATCTGGTCATGAGTATTTCCTCTGGCTTTTACGTAAAAGCAGAGCGACATCAAACGAGATGGGAGAACTGCAAGGTTGAGGCTGTAAAACTGCGTCAGTTTATGAAAATTTGAAAAAACCACCAGCCACATGTTGCCTCGTGTCAAACACAAAGCTCTGAAGTGACTCTGGTCACGTTAATTAAGATATACAATGGCCATACACGTACTACCGTATCGACCCGAATATAAGACGACCCTGATTATAAGACGACCCCCCCTTTTTCCACATGTAACTTTTGGAAAAAGGCTTTTTGAAAACCAAATCTTGTTTATTTATTTTTTTTCTCTCTCTCTCTGTAAAACACATTTTTTCTTAAATTATTTTCATATTGCATATTTTTCCTATTTTAATTTTTGTTTTGAAAGTATGGTAAATACTGGTAAAATGTACCAACAATGACATTTAAAAATATACACTTTTTGATATAAAAATAACAGGTAGCCCATCTGAATTATATAACATTTAGTCCATCCATCTCATAGTAGCCTACCAAAATTGTATTAACAGTAGAAGTGAAATCTTATTGTAGTCTTCAAATCTGGGTACTGTCTTATGTTTTAAAATCACTTACAGAGGAAGTTTGGTCCCATCAGGCTAATGACAGTCAGGACTGTAAGCTTTTCTTTTTCTTTTGTTTTCACTCGCGATCTTTACAACACACATTACATTACTTATTTCATGGCACACTCGTTTTATGCGTTTTTGGCGCCACCTATTGTTGTGGTGTATTATTGACATGTCAAAGTCTAGACCCCGAATATAAGACGACCGCGTTTTTTCAGATGTATTTCCAAGAAAAAAACATTGTCTTATATTCGGGTCAATACGGTAAGTCACACTAAAATTCTATGAATATCATTGTATTCTACAAGTTTGGTGTTAAGTGGCAAAACAATAGATTTGCTGTTAAAAAATGAGAATGTGAAGTATATAACACTTTGTTGTTGTGAAATGTTGATTGAACATTGATTATAAAATGATTACCTGTAATCCTCTGAAGTGATGTCTGGTTTGCAAACGAATCATTCTTTTGAACCGGTTCTTTTTGGTGAGCCAGTTGAACCAGTTCACCGAATCTGACTGAAACATCTGAAACAGTTTGCAGCTCGAGCAGCACAGATCTACAAGTTACTCAGTCAGAACTCACTTTCTGTCTGAAAGAAGCAGTTTTTCCGGAAAAGAATTGAACCTCTCTGTTTGTCTGAGGGTATGGATTACAATATAATGTTGTAAATAATGTTCAGTTTCTTGCATAGACCAATCATTTTGCTTCATAAGACCTCAATATTGAGCCACATGTATTAATTTGCCTGTACATGCTTTGTTTTGTAACTCCTGCCTTGTAAGTGCCCGTAGCCACTGACTTGCTTTTTATGAATCACTATGGAGCACGGTTTCAGCTAAAAATCCTCTTCACTGTTCTACTCAAGAAAAATTCACCTGTACATCTTGTATGGCCTGAGGGTGTGTAAATTACCAGCAAATGTCCATTTTTGGGTCGTTAAGTGTCTAAATCAGTAAAAATCATGCACGCCAGCACCCCTTTTTTTCTGTCCTCAAACTGTCACTTACAATATGCTCATGTTTTCACCTGTTAATTGACCTGAATAACAGTTGCGCCAAACATAACCTTTTCTAAATGAATCAATGTCGTCATAGAATCCAATTTGTAGCCTGTGACAGAAAATTGGTCCCATATGATGAGAAACACTCATTTATCCGTCTGCGTTCCCATACGCATTTATAAAGATACATCAAGAAGGGCCTTTTAATAACTAATTTGAAAAGAACCATAAAACCGTCAACCACAGAGACTAATGCGCAGCATCTGTCACAGATGTCTGACAGACTCTGTTTACAGAGTCAAACTGTTCAGATGACTGTATGACTGGTTAAACTGTCTTACAGCAAAAAAGTGATGTAAGTAATTTCATATAATCCCTTCTTTTTTGTATCATTTTCATTGTAAGATTTAGCATATGTCGGATTTTCCTTATACAATTAAGTATGAAATTCCATTTGAGCTCTTTGCTGGTCCTCATCAGTGTTTATTTCTTCTGTCATGTTTTTTCCCTATGACCTGTTATTGGCACCTGCTCCCCTGGTGTGTGTGTGTGTGTGTGTGTGTGTGTGTGTGTGTGTGTGTGTACGCGAGTGTGTCTGTGTTTATGCCTGGAGCTTGTGTTGAGTGAAACGTCTGTATTTATTTCGGTCAGATTGAGGAATGGTAACCGAAAGAAGACTACGCTTGGTGTGTTTGTGTAAGAGACGTTTAAAATTCTGGAGTTTATCCTCCATTTATCCTGGAGTAAGAATGTTAAAAGCGTTTGTGGAGAAACACTGGTGTGCCGCTGAGGGTTTGCCGTTAATTCCTGTCAACGGTTTTGGGAGGTGTGGAAATTCCTCCTGCTCTCCTTTACGTCACTAACGTCTCTGAACTTCTGATCCACCCACATGAAGTTGAAGACAGCAGTTAGTTGTGTAACACACACACACACACACACACACACACACACACACACGCACACACAGTTCAAAAGGAGGTTGTAAAACAAAACTATATTTAAACAGGCAAAATGTCTGTTTTAGTCTTGATGTTGTCCACGTCTTTATTCTTTGTCTGCTTCTCGCCAGATTTTAACCCTTGGATGCATGATTTTCTTTTTAAATAAGGAAACTGAACTGTTTTTTTTTTTCATATTTTTGAAAGACAGCTCACCAAGACAAGTGAAATATTATTAGAATGAAAAAAAACCAGTTCTCTATTTTATAATATTTCAAAATACAATTTATTCTTGTGATGACAAAGCTAAATTTGTCGCATTTTTGTGGAAACTGTGATTCTCTTATGAATAGATAGTTTATTTGAAATAGAGCTGTTTACATGTTAAAATGTCTTTATTCTCACTTTTGATCAATGTAATGCGGCAGTGCTGAATAAAAGTATTAATTTCTTTCAAAAATAAAAACAAAAAATAACCCTAAATAGCGGTGTACATGCTACTTTAAAACAAGAATATAATCATTACATTTTTAAAAAATGATTTAACTTTATTTCGTTTTAAGACAGATAAATCAAGCTAAATATTTATAAGTTGCATCACATTTATTTGCATAAAACCCCCTGCATGACTCAACTGTTATATCTTGCAAATAGACAGATATCCTCTCATTAGTGTGTAAGAGTGAATCATACCACAGTCTCTCTCTCTCGCCTCACTATTTTTCTGTCCCTCTTTTTCATTTTCTCAGCACATAGCTGTGGGGGTTTTAGGAGAACATTATTGGCCTCCAATAGTTTCTCTGCTGGTGGTCTTTGGAGTTTATTGTCTCTATGTAGATGTGTTTTTCATCAGTAATGCATTCTCAAGGTTTTTTTTAAGTTCATGCTGAATAAGCATGTATTTATGTTTCAAAAGATTTTTGTGCAGTGAACCACTGCAACATTAAGTGTAACTGATGGAAGCACGAACATTAAGTCAGTCATCAATTTACTTTCACATTTAAAAAGCCATTAGCTTGCTTTGTATTAAATAACAGATGTTCACATAGAATATTTCATGGTTGCAATGTAAAATTCATGCTATACAAAAAGATATGTTGTACTGTAGCCCAACTATAGTACAAATTTCCATTCAAGATTTTAAAATGATATTGGATCGAGGAAAAGTTTTTTTCCCTTGGTTCTCATCATGGCAAAAGTTACCATAGCTATAGAAAGGTTACTCATTAAAACATCACACACCCTTCAGTGAGATGGAAACCTGTGTGTGTGTGTTTCTAATTGCGTCATAGCTGTAAGAAAAGTGAGGTGTTCATTTGAGCCAGTGGGATTGGGTGGAGTGTGTGTGTTTATATGTGAATGTTTCTCAGGATATTTAGCTCTTTTTTAAAGGGTCATGAAACCCCCCTCTTTCAGCATTGGCCTTTCACACCTCAGACTTGAGAAAGACTGAAGTAATGAGTAGCATAGGCAACTTTTTTGCTTTGGTGGGATTTTTTTTTTTTCTCCCTTTTTGGAGTTTAGCAGCCACTGCTCCCCATTCACTTTCACTGTGTTGATGAGAGGCTGCATTTATTTAGTCGAAAATACAGAAAAAACACTAATATTGTGAAATATTATTACAGTTAACAATAACTGTTTTCTACTTGAATGTATTTTAAAATGTAATTTATTTTTGTGATACAAAGCTGAATTTTCAGCATCATTACTCCAGTCTTTTTATTACTTTAATTACGTTTATTCATTACTCCAGCATTTATTTTAAATAGGCTAAATCTGTTGAAACATTATAAATGTCTTTACTGTCACTTTTTATGTGTTTAATATATTCTTGCTGTCTCCATTTTGTCCTGCTTTACCTGTAAAATTGTCACCTCGTATCAACCTGTCACCTTTCATGCCTCCTCTGTTTCTGTCTTTTCCCCATCTCTCGTTCTGATTTTTTTCTCTCTGTGCTGTGCAGATTGGGCTGTTACAGGTATTTCTCTTCCACGCTGATTCTCCTTGAACTCTCTTTACTACAGCTGAATTCCTGAAAAGGAATCGTGCACTTTAGTATTTTTTCTGTGTGTGTGTTGATGGGTGGGTTTGTGTGTGTGGTGAGCAAATGAGAGAGCTACACCTCAAGTAGTCTGACAGTTTTTATACGCAGCCTGCAGCCTCACACACATGCAATTACGTGTGAACGAGCAAATTTGTGGTGCAGACAAATTAAGACTCTGTCAGGATGTGTGTTCGAGTGTCTGTGAATAATTGTCAATCTGTGTGAGAAAGAGAAATTGGACTTTTAATGACAGAAACAGAAAAGAAATATGGTAGTTATAAAAGAGAGAAAGTGGTAGCAGTGTTATTTTAGTATTATCTATATATTATAGTATTTCTTCGTATTTAGAATTTGTTTTTTTACTTTGTTTTAATTTTAGATATAAGTTTCAATAATTTTGTTATATATCCTTAATTTTTTTTTAGTTTTTTTTTAGTTTTTGTATTTTTAGTACTTCAGCTTAAACTTAATTCATTTCATTTTCAAGGCAACAATCCTAATTTTTGTTTAGATTTAAGTTTACATTTTGCATCTAATATTTATATTTTACTTTATTTTCGCTTTATATATTACCAACATTTTTAGTTTTAGTTTTAGTTAACAATAACAACACTGATAGATTTATGTTGCTTTAGTATCTAGGTCATAATTCATACTTATTCAGGTTAGTAGTCACAAAAACACAAGCCTGCAATGAAGTGTGTGTGTGTGTGTGTGTGTGTGTGTGTGTGTGTGTGTGTGTGTGTGTGTGTGTGTGTGTGTGTATGTGTGTGTTATTTTGTGTATTTGTGTATGTAGATGACAAGTGCTTTATTTAGCACTCTTATCAAATTGATTGTCTAATAGACTAAAATAGCCCATTATCACAGCCTCATAGTTTCCATTGATCCTTAGAGAATTGAGAGGCGTGTTTCCATGGAAACAGGAGAATAAAGAACTGAGTGTTTAGAAATGGAAGTCCTTGAGTGTGTGTGTGTGTGTGTGTGTGTGATTCTGCAGCCTGGAACATCACAGGTGACCTAATTGTTCTAGTTTTTTTTCTGTATTTGTCCTGTCCTCTCCTGTATTGCTGAGTTTTCTGCACTTCCCATCAAGTTTCTTATCACTCTTTCAGGCTTTATTTTGCAATAACGACTAACTGATTGAGTAATGTATTTCAGTATAAATCTCACATTTATTACAATCTGCTCCATAACTACCAATATTTAGAGTAGTCTTGACTATTCCTGACTGTTTGGTTTCATCACTGACCAATACGTTTCAGTTGAAGCCGTGGTGCAGTGGTTAACTGTGGTTCTCATGCAGCGACTCAAGTTCGAGTCTGGCCTGCAACATTTCCAAATCCTTTTACTCCCTCTTTCTCATTTGTAACTGTGAGCTAACAATGTGTTTATCATTACATAATTTATTATGTAAGCATTATGTTAATGTCGTGCTTGTTAAAATTACTAATAAAAGTTGTAAAGTGTCGCTGCATGTACAGTATTAGCTCTTTCTCTAAATGGGATGGTCTCAATTTGGTATTACATGTGATTTCTATAGCTAAAATATGCTTTACATTTTGTGTGGGATTACGTCAGTACAGCCCCCATGAATGATGAAACATGGCCTTTCTGATCTGCCGTGGTGGGAAGCGCGGAGCAGCGGGTGGTAGGCTGGTCCCAGAGCGGACACAGGCTTTACCGGTAGAGTGAGTCATTTCTGGGATGAGCCAGACTCCAGAAGGAGGCTTCATGCCGGTTTAATCCCACACGCTTATCTCTCTTCTCAGCGACTCTGACTTTCTCCTAGTTCATGTGTAGTTGTGCCTCTTGGCAAGAGACAGCTCTTCCAGAACGTTCCTCACCATGATTCTCACACCAAAGGACACCAGTAGATTTATAGTGTAGGTGATTCATGGTTCCTCTAGAGCAGGAAATTAGTTGTCAACACAGTTTTTTTGGTCTAAAGTGAATTTTAAGGGTCAGATCAGGTAGAACAAGACAACAACTGTACTTTACTTATTTTTACAGTGTAAAATAAAACATGTAAAATAACTGTAATGTATTTTTCAATATTTATACTGCAAATCAAGACTCTCATAAAGCATATGTTTTCTAAAGTAGCTTTATAGCTAAAGTCTGAAGGTACAGTAAAGGTCATGTCAGTATAGAAAGGTCAAAGGGTCATAAAGGGTGCAAACAGGAAAAACTATGAATTTATCTTAGTTATTAATTAGTTTTATTCAGGTTCATTAATTTTACTGAATTTTAATGTACACCAAAAGTTATAAAAGAGTTACATAAATAGTAATAAATATAATACAAAACAATTGTGATATTTGCCATTGATTGTTTAGAATGGACATTTCCATTCCAATCTCCTATATGACACTGAATAAAAATAAAAAAGGTAATTGCGACTTTTTATCTCACAATTCTGACTTCTTTTTCTCACAATTGTGAGTATACATCTTGCAATTCTGACTTTATTTTCTCAGAATTGTGAGAAATAAACTCGCAATTTTAAGTTATAAAGCCAGAATTGGGAGACATAAACTTGCAATTCTGACCTTTTTCTTAAAATTGTGTGATATAACTAAAGTTGCAGTTGTTAGAAATAAAGTCAGAATTGCAAGATATAAAGTAGCCATTCTGAGAAAATATCAGTATTTTCCCCTCTCAGAATTGACTTCCTGTCTGACAATTTTGAGGGAAAAAAAAGATATAACTTTGCAATTGCAAGAAAAAAATCAGCAATATGAGATACAAACATGCAATTTTGAGGAAAAAAAAGTCAGAATTGTGAGATAAAAAAAATTGCAGTTACCTTTTTAATTTTTTTATTCTGTGGTATAAACTGGCTTTTATACACTGGATAACAATCTCTTTTTTAGAAAATATTTCTTTATTATTTTTATTGTTTATGTGTCAGGGTTCTGTCACTTCGGTCTAGTCTATTCGTGGTTTTGTGACAGAGCCCTGACACTCCCCTCTTGTCTTGTGTTCTGGTGAGAAGCCACGCGCTCTCTCGTCTGCGTGCTCTGTTTCATGTTGGAGCGTGGTGTTCGGATCCCGGCACTCTTGTCTTGTTCAGGCTTAGTTCTGGTTTCGTGTCGGGGTTCGGACACTCACGCTCCAGGTTTGTCTTGCTGTGGGAGCGTGCGGTCTCGAGTTCGCTCGGGCCGTGCGCTCCTCTGTCCGTGTGTGTTGTGTTTTGTTCGGCACGCGGTTCGGTTTTAGCCGCGTGCTTTTTCGTTGTTTTATTGCACGCAGCTCGTTCTTCAGCTGCGTGCTTTCTCTTGTTTTGTCTTGTTCTGTGTTGCACGCAGTTTGTTTTCTCTGGCTGCGTGCTTTCATGTTTGTCATGTTTTGTGTGAACGCGCGGCTTATGAGTCTCCTGCTGCGTGTTCGTGTCCTGTTTTGCACATGGCTAGTGACTTTGTTTTGCTGGCCATGTGCTTGTGTTTTTGTTTTGTGTGAGCACATGGCTTGTCTTGTTTGGTTCTATGTGCCATGTGCTCTCATGTCAATTGTCTTGACCCCACCCACCTTGTTTCCTGATTACTGGTTAATTTGCACCACCTGTGTTTGTCTCGTTACCCTCCTCATTTGCTCCCTTTATCATCTCCTTGTGTTTGCAGTCCCGTGCCAGTTCGTCGTCGAATGTTGTGTGTGCCTGGTGTCCTGTCCAGCCTTGTCCAGCCTTGTCCAGCCTTGTCCTGCCTAGCCAGTCTGTTTTCCCCTACGGGGTAGTTTTTGTTTGTTTTTCATTTTTGTATTAATAAAAGCCCTTTTCTTGCCGCAATTGAGTCCTCGCTCTCATCCCTCTACCCAACCCTGACATTATGATTATTATTATACTTATATTGTTTTATTGATTTATTATATTTTAATTATTATATTTTAATTTATTATTATTTATTTATTTTAATAGTTAACTCTTTTTCTTGCAGTTGTAATATTGAGTGCATTAAGCTGTTTTTGCAGTCTGTGATTTTAGCCGGATGCAAACCCCTGTTACATAATTCTGACCTAATTTGTTGGAAATGTCATGTAGGAAAAGGTCAGCACTTTCCAAATATTCTTACACTGTTCATTCAGTTTTGTTCTCAATTAGAAAGCTTTGGTGCCGAGGAGATAGATGCCCGTGTTTGTGTCATGTTTGCCATGAGTATCAAGTGTGAGGCACATTCAGAAGGTCACAGTCTCTTTTCTTACTGCCTCTCTCTTAAAGGAGCAAGTCGTACAGATGCATTGTGTTGTCTAACTGTTTGTGTCCCTCAGGCTGGCACATGACGCAGACTTGTCCTTTGAAATGCTGTTTGTAAACATTCACATCGTCTCTGTTAAATCCAGATATTCTTCCAAGCAGAGGCTCACAGGTGGAGTGTTTGAGAAACCTGTCTGGAAACAGTCATTATTTGTGCTATTATTTCAGTTGGTGTAGCCAGTGACTCAGAAACTGCACACTTTATCTTTTACTCTTGAATTGCAGCAATGGGACATGGCGTGTTTGCATGCACCACCCAAGCGGTTTGATTGAGTTTCCAAATGAACATGAACAGACGGGATCTTCATATCCGAATGAATTTGACTCTAACAGCTGGTCTTGAGAAGTCTGCTCTGCTTCATCATTTATGCTGTAAGACAGAAACTATGAAAATGTAACTATTTTCTGCAGCTTAATTAATCAATCCCTTGCTGTTAGACATTATATTTTATAATTATAATTTCAGTCACTAGAGGCATAATTTCAGACACACCTGCACACACATATATATATATAACTTATTTTTTTTTTATTATTATTATACCATTAATATTTATTATTTTAAATATTTTACTTTATTTGACATATTTTACTTGTTTTTTTTCTGGATTGTTATCGTATTGGTTTAATGTATATAAATATTTGAATATAATAAAATATTTGAAACATTATTATTATTATTATTATTAAATACATTTATATTAAATATTTATCATGAAATATTACATAAATGATATATGTAATTATATGTCATATCTAATATATATATGTTAAAAAAAATAATATTTCATGATAAATATTTCAAAAATAATATAATTAACATTTATTTTCTCTCTGTCTATAATATAATAATAATATAACTAATATAATAATAATCATTGATTACAACACTCAAGACCTTAAACCCAAAGCAAACCTAAACCTCGTTGGGCTTGTGTCTGACAACAGACTTCAGATCGCTGCCTTCAGTTTCTATATAGTACAGAGTTTTTGCTTATAAATGTTTGATGGTTTTTTTTTAACCTGAAATGACCGTTGTTACAACTGCTGCATTATGACACCATTAATTCAAGCTTTTTACCCAGGGCTCATGCAAATTACCACTACTGAGGTTGCGTCAAAAACCTTATCGGCTAAATTTCTTGGCCCTGGAGCCTGGCCATTTATATTCAGGCTCAGAGAAGAAAGAAGGAAAGCCCATGCTTTGCTGTCACTTTGTGAACAGTCAGCTTGCATCTGCCGCGGCGGCCCCCAGGGATGTGCGAGTGATTGGGCGTTAGAGGGGTAGGGGGGCTGTCAAAGCCTTCTCCTCCTGCTGTGGCGCTTTAATTCAACTCTAAAGCAAAGTTTATCTGTAGCTGTAGGTGCAGAAGTAGGAGAGAGCTCTGAATTGGGTCAGGATGATAGATTCATTGATGGCATTTTGAGCAGTTCTGCAGGAAAAGAGGCATCAAAGTAACCCGCAAAGCCCATTGACCATGTTCAGTAGTGCTGTAAGCCGGTAAGATCCTGTAGGAAGTGCAAGGGGTTGAGATGGTAGACCTATGGGTTTCACATTAAGCTGTTTCGGGTTTACGAAAGGTTGTGTTGTCATGCTTAAGGATAAGACCCCGTATTCAAGCACTCTCAGACTCTCTTGTCTGTTTTGTGAGCCCGAGGCTCTTCTGTGCTTCTGTCTGGCTTTTATATTCGAGACTTAAAAAATCCGGCCACAGCAGTGATGCGATGTGACACAGTTTGGGCTAGCAGAGGATGCCGCAAGAGATTTCGGTCTCACCACATAAACAAGAGCTCCTGCTCTTCCAAAACAACACACTGTGCTCATTTTGTTTGTTTCTCCCCAAATTAGAGAGATTTCACGTCTGCTTTGAGCTGAAGCCGATGCACAGACTTCGCTCTCTGTCATTCGTTGTTGGCCTCCATGACAGCTAGAGGAAACTGTGGCAGATTGGTGAAGTTTTCAGCATGAATGTGCGGTCACACAAAATTTTGCAGTCAGCAAATCTCCAGTGTCTGTTGTCAATAGTGTAGCGATGTACTGTATGTAACACAGCTCACACAAAACTCACTTTCAAAACAACCCTTATGAAAATTAACCATTGTTTTACTACACTAACCATAGTTTAACCATAGTATTTGTAGTAAAACTGTGATTATACAAATGGTAATAAAACCCCCCCCCCCCCCCCCCACAAAAAAACATTAATACAGGTTAATACAGTTTAGTGTTGTCAAAAGTAGAACAGCGAAAATGAAAACAAAAAAAAACATGGTTACTATAGTTAAACCATAACCACAAATTAACCATGGTTTTACAACACTAACCATAGTTTAACCAAAGTATTTATAGTAAAACTGTGGGTGTACAAATGGTAATTAAAAAGCCAAAAAAAAAAAAACATGGTTAATACACTAGTGTTGTCAAAAGTACAACAGGTGAAATTTTAAAAACGTCCATTTAACACTAACATTTAAAGTCCCCATGAAATCAAAATGAAAGTTTTTTTGGGTGTTAGTATCAATATGTTAGTCTTAAGGTTATCTATAAGCCAGTGTGCTCCAAAACAGTAACAAAATTCGCATTTAGAACATATAAGCATTCAAAACTTGCAGTTCGTCACTTCCGCAAAAATGGATCAACAGTTTTTTTAAATCACCTCGTACTTCAGCTTCTCATCAGATCTTCTGACCAATCACATGCTCTCCAGAATCTGCGAAGAGTCCCGCCCCCAACACTATAAATAAGATGCTGAAGCTGCGGCTGAGATCGGTCACTTGTTCACAGTGTTAGTATTTTCTATAATATGGTGAATGGCACGTAGTGCACAATGTACAGTAGGTGATAGGGAACAGTGTAAATATGCTTTCAATTGGGGCACATGAGGTCTGGTTTCGCGTTGTGTCACGCGAACCACGGCAGCACGCATAGTCTGATCCGGACTTTGGCTCCGGTCCAGAGACGCGATCACACGGAGCGAATCATATGCGTGAGTCAGCATATATTAAACACTTTTAAAACTACACAGCCTCAGTATGATTATGATCCCTATTTTGTTTTAGTAAGATTTTCATATTGAATCTAGGGGGTAATCTTTTAGAGTGTGTCTGTCAAATGCGGCTTTACCGAGCTTAACGGCTCTGGCCTGAGTAAATACAAACAAAACGCTATTGGCTATTTTAAAAAGGGGGCGGGGCTGCTGGATATATCCTGCCCTGTCTTCCTGTTTCATTTGAAGTTACGTCACCACATAGAATAACGCTGCGTGTTTCAAGGCACCTTCAGTGGACCTCTAAGTGCTGTTGAGCGGATTCTTAAACACCGCTGATTGGCCATTGTGTTCAAGTGCTCAACAGATATGACTGTGATTGGTGTGCTTCTGTGTGAGCACTCGGTGAAGATCATGAAGCATGATCATTGTAGCCAATCACAGTCATATCTGTTGAGCACTTGAACATAATGGCCAATCAGGGGTGTTTAAGAATCCGCTCAACAGCCCTCAAATGTTAGTGGGAAATGGACGTTTAAAATTTCAGTACCGACTCATATTGCAATCGGTACTTTTGACAACACTACTTCACTTTTACTGTAATAAATCCATGGTTAAGTTTTGTACGGGGGACAAAATTTCTGTTGGTCAACGTGGAGAGTTTTGGTCAAATCTTTCACTCTTGTGCGAAAATCTTGAATGGGTGAATTCCTATTAAAAAATGTGTCTGCACTTTTAGCTGCTTTTTCACACATAGTGAACTTCTGAGCAAAAATTCTACAAGTAAAAGAGTAATCTATGATTCATATTACTGAGTCAAAGGTGTAGCAATGACCATAATATTTTACTAGCAAAAATATTTATCTGAAACAGAAGGGAAAAAAATAATTTTTGGTTTCAGCCAAAATAGTTTGGGAAAGCAGAGAACACTGAGCGAAATTAGCACTTCTTCCATTACGTGTTTTGTTTCAGTGTCTATTTCATGCATAAAACATGGATAAACTACAACAGGTAAACATGTTGTACACATACTTCACTGTGACCAAAAATAATTCTAGAATAACAATATATAAAATTTGTTCAACTTAAATATTGAGAGGCAGCTTGTTGCTGAAGAACTTTACCGTGACTAGTTTCATTTATTACCTAAAAACACAACACCCAGAAGAGCATACTGAGCTCAGTTACTCAAATTTAATAACAAAAACTTTATTTTTGGTTTCAGTTTTCGACTACATGAAAAAAATTGGTGTAGGATTTACCTATAAACATTTTCCACTCAGAAAATTTCACAAAAGATGACAATGAAATGGCACTGAATTAAACATGAAATTTTGTAGTAGGAATAGTATTTTAGTATAGTATAATAATAGTATAATCTTTATTTACAACTTCAAAAAATAATTCTTTACAAAGAAAACTCCAAATCTTTGCAGTATTTTACAGATATGATATGGCTTTTAATGCATCATATCTCTGAACTCTCAGCTAGATGTTTGCATGCGGCACAATTAGAAGAAGACAGGATTATCGTTAGAGAGGAGATGTCGGTTTTAGCGTATGCCAAGACACCCGCCACCGGCATCCTTTAAGCTGTTTAACGGATTTCTCTCTGCCTGTGCGCTCACCTTTAAATCTAATCTCGTTAAGAAGGATTGTCATTACTACTAGACTGGACCTCTATCACCCATCTGCAGCAGGCCCAGTCAATGACCTTCAATTCTGGACGCGATCGAGTTGTTTTGGACATAACATAACCTGCCAGTAAGTGAATATTGTATGTCAAAGTCTGTCAAGAATTTGAATTACCATAACCATGGTCCAATTGGCTTGATGTTGAATCACCTTCTTGTACTTTTCCTTTAGGCTTGTCCCAGTAAATTGCAGACACCCTTTTACAAAACTGAAAGGACAGCACAGATGGCTAAGTAGGTCTTTCAGGTTGGGCTTCACAGAGATGCTCAGAAGTACCAATGAAAGCTATTTTTAGGACCCACCTGACAAATTTGGAGCTTGTGATGGAAAACAGTTGAATTTTATTCATTTCCTCCAAGAACTGATTATGTATTCATCCATTAGACTGAGGTGAACTGAGTTCACTTGGGTGGTTTGCATATGTGTTTTTATCAAGTATTTCATTCAGTACATCAGGATTTTAAAGTACATATATGAGCAATATCACACAAGTAGACGTGCAATATGGCTGTATATCGGCACGGCTGTGATTCGGCCGTAGGCACGAGGCTGCAGGTAATCACAGCGTGCTGATATACCGCCATATCGCACGTCTACAAGTGTGATATTGCGTTTATACAACAGTTCGACGGCGTGAGTGTGTAAATAAATTAGAAACAACAACGGAGTGTCTTTAAAAGCCCTCTTTTGTGCAGAACTACTTCCTTCCGCCACGGATTTAAATCTAAAGTTGAAAGTTTAATAGCTGAGCCCAAGCCTCCGTTATTAATTCCAAAACGTCACTTTAGAACTAGTAACGAAGGAACTTTGAGTTGCTTCATTGAAAGCTTATTGTATTACTGTAGTAAAAGCTTGCTGTATTATGTAAAGTAAGTATTATGAGAGAGAGATGGACTGAGCGACTGTGATTACCTGCATCTGATACAGCATCTCAGTCTCCTAACGTTACTCACAATTAAACATAAGTTTGAATGTCCACTGAGGAAAGCGTTATCTTTGTCGTAACGTCAATATCCTTTCATTGATTTCTGTTGACAGCACTGCTCAGTGCATTTGTTAGTTGTGTCAAGGTGTTGTTGAAAGTAAAAATAACTTCCGTTTAGAAAACGCTTATTTTTTATTATAAAAGTCTTTACTGCAGTGCTGACTCATAAAAAACAAAAAAGTCTTTTGTCGCCATCTAATGGCGAAACAATGTAACTAAAATCACCATCATGAACACACGCACCATGTCTCAGTACTAAACACTATCAAATACTATTATTATTTATATAAAATACTATTTATTTAATAATCATATTTAATAAACAACAGCCATCATAAAAGTTGCTAGGCAATTCAGTCAACCGTAGGCAAAGGCAGCGGGATATACAGTATTGAATTTACATAAACATGATAAACTTTTGCCAAAACTATTTGCTCTGGAACAAATAATAGTTTAATGAGACCAAAGACTGGCCGTTAGATTTACCCAACACAAATTATATCTCATGTTTTACCACTATAGAGACATTAGAGCCAGCGGTAAATTCCAGAAGATCTGGCCGCGGTGAGGCGCTCTCGGCGGGTGTAATGAGCACTGAACGGCCGCTGAACCGCTGGAGATCCTGACTCCGAAAACGTCGAAGCAAATTTTCAAATAGATATTATCTTTATTAACAAACCACATTATTTGAAGTCGAAGCAAGCACATTCTCACCTAAAAAATTAAAACTGCATTCCGTAACACAAAACAGTATTATTTTTAAAATTATAGTGGATTTGGACATCCGCCATGACACTCGCTGTGAGAAATACGGCAAAATCGGCAAGCGGAGTGATACAAACGGTGAAGAGGTTGTAGGAGCTCTGTTGGACTTTAATATCGCACTCCTATCAGCCAATCAGATTCGAGAACCAGAAAGAACTGTTGTATAAACTAAGATATAGGAGTTTATTATTATGGATTCCATAAAAAAAAACAAAAAAAAACACCTCAGTTATATTCAGAGACCCAAACTGAGCAAAAATATGAAATTTGGTGCAGTTGCTAACTTTCTAATATTTATATGGCCAAAACGTAAGATTAAATTCCGATAGTTTGTAATATAAATCACTGAGATCTTTCAACTCAGGCTCATGAAAATACGTGCCTCTACATACATTTCTGCAACACCGTAATTACGTACTTTACTGCATGTTTCGTGGCAGTTTCAAAGTGAAATGTCCAGAGAGTGGTGCTAAAACACACATTCAATACGTGACAAAGCCACGTTTTTATTACGTTGATACAGGCACATATTGCTGCATTTTTATTACGCTGCTTGAGGTACGTATTGCGGCTGTTCAGAATGCAGATATCCGGGGTGTGTCGTTAAAGGTTAATGCTCTATCGTCTTGGAAATATCCCTTACACCAAACCAGACCCTAAACCTACCCGATAGTGTTAACAAATGCAAAAGTGATATAAAAATGCATTTTTTGATGCAGCCGTGCTATTTTAACATCCTTATGCGGATTTGAGCTGTTTTGTTGAACCGTAGTTTCACGGGATTTGTACCGGAGCTCTTCGTCACTCAAGTGCAATGCTGTATCGCGTGAGCTACCAAGCAAACCTACTGAATTAGAAAACTTGTGCATATGAAGCTGTATATGTGACGGCAATGTTCAAAAGTATCAGTTTTCAAATCGCGCAGGATGTTAAAATTGTTTGGAAGTCATAACATAATATTCTTCAAGTAATTGTGTGAAAATTAGGCTTTATTAATCAAAACTCTGTACCTGTAAATCATACTTTGTGTGAAAAGGAATAAAAGTTGTTTGAGTTTTACTGCCTCTGGTGTTCATTTCAACTGCAGTGATTCGTTACGTTTTTTCAGTTTTGCAGAAATGTATATAGAGGCATGTATTTCCAATGAGCCTAGGTTGAGATCTTTATAACTGTATAGCAGACTGCTTACATACAATTCATTTTTAAATATCAGTTGCATATTAAATATCAGAAAGCGGTTGAAACCACTTGAGTGGTTTGCTTAGATGTTTTACTGTTGAGTATCATATTTTATACATCAGGCTTTTATGGCTCATATGTTATGATACAAGAAACTTGAGGAAAACACACTCTTTTATTTTTTATAGATGCCCAGACTAAGCAAAAATATGAAATTTTGTGCAGTAAAAGTAAGATTAGACTCTGAAAGTTTATAATGTAGATCTATGATCTATCTTTATAACTGCTTAATTTGCATTAAATGATCTATCAAATATCAGAAAACTATTGAATTTTACTTGCTTCCTCTAAGATCTGACTGCATGTTCGTCCATCAGTTGTAGGTGAACTGAGTCCACTTGGGTGGTTTTAATATTAGAAGCATCGTCTTGTAAAATTGCTTCTTGTTTTATTGCACCAAGATGCCTGAAGTCAGTTCCAGTGTGGCGTAATTTTCATCAGCCACATCAAGGGGGTATTTGTCTTGCTTTTGCACCTTTTCTTATTGCTGGAATTATCTGCCAACTTTGACTAACATTCAACAAAGCAATTGTTCCATTATTTGCAGAGAGATGGTACCGAAGGCTGTTTGGCTAGAACCACTGTTGCCTTTCATCGCAATGCATAATTTCCATATCACAAATCTTCACAAAAGCCCCCCGTTAAAAAGCCGTTTGAATGTTTGCCTCGATTTTATGTCTCCTAGCAAAGTGAAACAAAGTGTACTCCCAATGAAAGAATTTAATTAGTCCCGTATTATGCAGTTTTCCCTGTTTTCCCTCCTGTTCTGTATTTGGATGATCCCTGACACACGGGGGCTGATTATTTTCCGAGTCGCGTGCTTCCTCTTTACTGCTCTTTGTAATGTGTTGTTAAATTGAAAACACTGATTCTAGTCCCCCTGAAGCATGAGGGCAGGAAATGAGAGCAGTAGTTGTGTGTTCGGGAACATTTCCTCCGTGTCTTTGCTCGGTGTGTGGTTGGTGGTCAGAATCAACGTTGGTTCTGCTCCAGATCAGAGCGAAGCGTTTGGAGCTGGTGAAGCTCGACCACATGAAGCACTGGCGTATGCTTTACAATACGGTTTGTTGTGACGACAGATGGTCTTAATGGTTGATGTTATGTTGTTAGGGTTATTGAACGCTGAATCATGCTGCAGTGTACTACTATACTTTACTATACTGCTGCACTACATTGCTATATACTATTCTGCCCGAAATAATGTACTAGATTGAACTATTCACTACTGCATTGTACCATATGGGCGAAATCACACCAGAGTATTATAGCATTAAACTGTATTGCATGACAATACTTTACTGTACTTTATTGCGCAATATTATCCAACACTGTATTATACTATACTATACTGTACAATACAGCAATTTGCTGTACTATACTATACTTCACTGTGCAATACTATAGTACTATACTAATGCTATACTATTTTGAATGTAGTTTTTGTTAGTAGTTTCATTTCATTTCAGTTTTCAGTTATTTTTTGTTTAGTTTTTGTCCACCATATTTGTTTTTAATTTTACTTTAGTTATGTCTTTTAGTAATTGTATTAATGTGTTACTGGTGCAGTTTTGCTTTAGATCTTCTTTTGTAAATTACTTTGTATAAAAGTGTCTCCTAAATGCATAAATGCAAGTTTTATAAAAACAAATCAAATTGTTCCGGACAGTCTGTTATCATTATATAGTGTGTTTTCATTTTTAATAATGGTGGTTTGCAAAGGTTAACATTTTTCTGATCTATTCTGTAGCAAAAATGAAAATTAAATTAGTTAAATAAATTATAATTAAATTGAATATTATTTAATGCTATTACATTTTAATTTTTTTACTAGTAACAGTTTTAGTGCTATATAAATAAGTTTATTTAACACAATTTTAATAGATTAAATAATAAAAAAAAGTATTTTCACATAATTTAATTTGAGTAGACCTTATTCTGCAGACGAGCGCAAAAAAAAGCATAAGTTGTGGGTGTTATGTGCTTTCAGACACTGTACCATACAATCAAAACCATTAACCATATATCATTCTGTACCTCAAATTTATAAAATAACTTTTATTTTATTTTAAGATAATTATTCCTTACTACTGTTGCTTTTTGCTTGCTTATTTGGGGTTTATAATAAATTTGGTAATAATACCGATTTGACAGTGCTGACACTATTGGATGAGAACAAAACTTGAACTGAATTGAGCAGAATAATGACATTAAAGCTGAATTAAAAGCTGAATTAAATTTGTATTACAGTATCTTTCCTATCTGTACTATATAAAGGGCTATATAAATAAGGATTACTATACTATACTATACTATACTATGCTATGTTCTACCATTCTTGAAAGTTCCTTAGAGTATCATGTAAATAGCATGGTACATGGATTTCACTACTATGGTATAGATACAGTATTCCCATTTGATGCCATCACTGTACTATGGTACTGTAATGCCTCAGTACTTTTTTTGTGCATGGTTGTGTGTCTGTTGGCAGTCGCCCACAAAACAGATCACACACATGGCCTGACTCCTGAGAACATGCCTGACTCACAGGAGCTGATCTGAGGGTCTTTCTGCAGTAGAGCTCTGGATGTGACACCGTCAGCTGAGATAAAGATAAATGAGTTCATGTTTCAAGAAGATGTGTTCTGTTATCTCTGGAGTGACTGCTTTTGACAGCTTAGGGTCACAGCAGCTCCTGTAGAGATTATTTTTGGGAAACCTCGCAGCGGGATGCCACTGTTTTGTCGTGTATGTGTATGTGTGTGTGTGTGCGTTGACTCTGCATGCATGCCTTGCTTTATATCAGCATTTATTTCTCAGCTTGTTCTATTCTTTTCATTGCATGTGTCTTTGGTAATGTTTCCAGCACATAACCAGTCGGCAGACCGCACTTGGCTGTCCTTTTTCGAATGTTCCCCCGTGATAGTGTGTTATTTTGAAGAGTGGAGTCCAGCCAGTCGGCTGAGTGTTGAGTGTGTTTGGGTGACCTCCACTGCTGTTATTCTGGGTCAAGCTGAGTTGTACGGCTGACTGCGTAAACACATACTCACACACACACACACACACACACACACACACAACAGACCCACCAGAACAAGCTCAAATGAGACTTGATAAAAATGTGATGCACTCTAAAAACTGAGGCACTGTATTTTAAGGTGTACATGTACTTACTATTATAATAACAATAAATTAATCATGCAAGTCACCCTAAGCCAAACCCTAATCCTAACCCTTACCATATAGTAAGTAGTAATGTAGTTAATTAATATTACTCAGTACCTAAATGTGTAATTACACTGTAACAAGCACACCTTAAAATAAAGTGTAACCCTTAACTTTTTACAAGTCTTAAAGATGTGAAATCAATGAAATGACAGATTGAAAATATCTGAGAAGATAAGATATGATCTGTGTATTTGTAAATTACACTTAAATTACTTTATTATATTGAAATTTAGGGATGCACCGAATGTTCATCAACCAAAATTGTTCGGCTGAAAATAGCAAAAAATGCTCTTTCGTCCGAATAAGTGAAAAGACCGAATAAATTGTACCGAACAATGATGTGACGCGATCAAACAGAAGCGCACACTAAGGCAACAAACATGTCGACAATGTGGAAACATTTAAACTGTCAAAGAAAGACTCAAAAATCAAGCACCGACAGCGAGAGAGTGCTCAGTGCTGCATCGCATGTCTCCGATGAGAAGTGGAAGGGGTGGCTGTTGCTGGTTAATTGTATGAACGTTATGTTTTCTAATACACAGACGAACTGCATGTATTTTAAACAGCGTTGCGCCAGCTCTCGGCTCCAGGGTTCAAAGTCCAAAGCGCAATCTGCGCTGATACAGTGTTGCTCGTCAGTTGCTCAGTAACATTTTTATGATTTTTTGCAAGGCATGGATGTGACAGTGTGATACATGCAAAAAACATCTTCCCAAGTTCTTAATGAGAATCATTTATATATCTGCTGTTGTCAACAAAAAAAAAAAAAAAAAAAAGCACTGAGGTTTTCCTGGGGGTTTCTGCCAAAATAAAGACTCCATCAACATTCATAACTATTAGTATTGTAATTTTACTGTTGTTCTGTAAAATAAAAAAAGACAATAATAACTGCAATAATAATAATAATAAGTACACATAGTGTGCAAATCTGTAATAGATTTGTATCTGTGGGATCTGAAATATTTTCTAATGTTTTAAAAGAATTCTCTTCTGCTCAGCAAGGCTGCATTTATTTGTACAGCAAAAAATACATGCCTGATTCAAGAAGGGGTTTTTGAAAAAAAAAAAAAATATATATATATATATATATATAATATAATATAATATATATATTATTACTAGCTTATTAATTTTAAGTTAAATTGTGCTTTGTTGCTATAATGTCTACTAGAATGTAAAAAAAATGTGTTAAGTAAATATTTTTAAATTGTTGTTCTGTAATTGATTTTTTTCTTTGAAAAGCACAACAAAACAGTAAAAAGCAAAATTTGGGTATTTAATTTAACATAGGGAAAAAATGCAAAAAACCATGTTCGGCCTTCGGCCCAGTGTTTCATTTTGCTCGGCTTCGGCCAAGAATTTTATTTCGATGCATCCCTATTGAAATTATGAATGTACGTAAAATAAATTATAAGGGATATCGATATGGAATGAATTATAATTGTTTTGAAAACTTATTAGTATAGTTTCTCCATTCTCATATAATTTGATTGAAATTTAACAAACATATACTTTAAAGAAACTTTTTAAGTGTTATTAAAGATTAGAAATATTAATGTGGAATGAGTTATAATTGCAGTTCTTTAAACTGAGCATAATTTCTTCATTCTCAAAAAGTTTGATTAATATGTAACAAAAATGTAACACATTTTAATATTAATATAAGATAGGCATTTATTTTGGCATGTCCAACTCAAAGAATCGCTTAGATTGATCAGTTATTTTATTTAGTTAGTATAGTTATTTATTATTATGAAATGTACAAAGCCACTGAATTATTTTTTTTGTAGTGTGTTTATCCACTGTCCTGAGGTCAGAAGTGAACAATAACTGGGAATCGGTTGGATAAATTTACTTCCAACATTCAGTCTGTGAATATTAGATGCTTAGTACGGTATGTATGTACTGTATTGTTTTGATGAATGGTGTACTTAATTTTCCATTACGGCACGTTTGAAGATACAGTGCAGTATATATGTTTCAGAAAGCGTTCACCTCCCTGTGGAGCCATCATCCTCTGGTTTTCGAGAACGTGGCTTCATGCGGCCAAGCAACACAACTAAGAGATCCCTCCCACCTTTGACTAATGAGACATTCAGGATTTTTTACGTTTGTAAGGAGTAATAGTTTGTTTATGTTGGCTTAGATTTCAACCTCTGCTCTCATGTGAGAGAACTAAATGAGTATGCAGTCTGAAAAATAAAGCATATTAGAATGATTTCTGAAGGATCATGCCACACTGAAGACTGGAGTAATGATGCTGAAAATTCAGCTTTGGTCACAGAAATAAACTACATTTAATAATAATTTATTTGCTGCAGTATCTAGTGGAACACTGACTGCAGTTTCCTGGAAAGAAATGAGAAGTGATGAAATACTAAACAGTTTTCTCTCTTCCTGTCTATTTGTTGCTAGTACTGGAATGAAATGATTTGAATTCAACTCTCAGTAGTGAACATTAATGCTAGCAGATGGAAATGTTTGATCAGTAGTTAAGTGCCTCACGGCTTACATTAGCGTACTTGTGTTGTGTCTGTTCGTTGTAGCTTAAACAACCACAGCAACATTTCTCGTTCAGCCCATATTAAAGCTGATTATTTGAGGGGTTTCAGAGTTTTAAGCCCCCTAATGCCTAGCTAAATGATATGAGGAGACATTAGCTGAGATCTCAGAACATCATCACGGTTGAAGAAGCATCACTAATCATAATGAATGTTTATTAGCATCTTAATAAAGTATGAGAGAATTAGAGTGTATGAAATTAAAATTCTGATTGTAATACAGGGACGTTAAGATGTGTCTCATATTAAAATAGTTGTTTTGGAGAGTGGGGTGGAGAAGACAGCGCTCAGGAGGCAAATGGAAGCTAATTATGAGTTAATTATGCACGCTTCATTAGAGCAACGTGCTGTGGTCACATGACGTCTTTTCCAAAATCCTTTTTTTTTTTCTTGGCATTAATGCATTAATTCAGTTTTTTTAGGATATGGAATCAACAAATATTTACTGATATTTCAGTTGTTCTTTGCTGTACAAGGTTGTACTTGAATTTTTGGGATAGGTTTGCATGTAAATTTGAGTTTTTTGTACACACTAGGAAGATATGGTTAGATTATCTTAACCACCTGCTGTGACTTGAAATATGATGAACTGCATCACTTAACTGCCACTTTATATTGTAGTTCTTAACAAGTGTTCAGCTGTACAAGATATGGGGTGTCTGATTGCCTGTATGCAGATATTTTTAGCTAATTTATTTCTCTAGCATCTCATTAGACTGTACACAACTGTGTGTTGTAAGTAACAAATCATTTGCTGTTGCAATCAAAATGTCACTGCACACAGTTGGATTAATGGATTATTAAACCTACTTCACGTTTAGTGACTGTGGTGTTCTTATTAGTGGTATTGCTTACCAAGTATGACAGGTTTGTTTTTTTGTTTTGTTTTTTTTACATCCAAGATGTGTTCATATAATACTTACTAAGAATTCAGTTGTATTTATTTATTTATTTATTTACATTCCTTTTACTTTTTTAAAAAATTATGTTGTAGTTTTAGTTTTCATAGTATAACAACAACAACAATAATAATAATAAAATATAGCATTTTTTATTATGTTTATTTAATTATTTACATTTTAGTCATTGAATTAGTCATACTCTTACATGTGTTTTTTTTTTTTTTGATGAATGTCCTACCTTGATTAGCTTCAGGATGTTACTGTAATTGAACTATTGCAGATCTCTGGGGTTTGATATAGCCTCAAGTGCTTTCCAGGGTTCAAAAATAGATTGGACTGAAAATGTCAACCTGGAACTACAATGCTGCTCTCAGAAGTTGCTCTCATGATGAAGTGTGTGTGTGTGTACGCACGTGTGCAAGCACTCTATTTAACCATCCCATATTACACACCTGCAACTGCTTCAATATAAATTTAAAGATAAAAGCCGTCAATCAGACTTTAATTACACGATTTCCACCATAATCCTCAGTGGAGCCAGTCGTTACAGTGTTATGGATATTATTCTTGTGCCTCACTGACAGATGTGGTGAAATGACAGTGACTGCTCTTGAATTACCAAGCAGAATGGGAACAGAGGTTGCCTTGGCAATGACTCAGAAGTATGGCCTTCATATGAGACCACTGATGGAAGATGATTTCTCGTTTCTGCGTTTTGCCTTTTGTTCGCACTTCTCTTTGCATTTCATATACACGTAGTAAGATTACGCATTCAAATTCATATAATTGTTTTACATATGCACAGAAATGCAGAAAGCATGTGGATTTTTTTATGGGTAACAGGATTATGTGTGTGTGGTGGCTTTAGGAGGCACACGGTGTGTTGCTCTGGGAAGACTTGGGGACATCAACACGCTCTCGAGACCCCAATCTTCTCATTACTTCACTCTCTTTCATTTCACAAATGACTGAACTCTGTCAGTGTGATTATGAGTGAGTGTCTCCACTGATCCATTAACCTGAATTTGAAATGTTGTTTTGGATTGGACACTGTCAGTATGTTAAAATCTAATTGTAACGGACAGCAGCGTCATTCTCGGGTAGCGTCCATTGTCTGTGGTCATAGTTTCCTGAAATGCAACTGTTTGCAGCTGGGTGTGGTGGCAAATAACTAGGTTTGTCGATGCTGGGAAGTCAGGGAAATTAAATTAAAGATTCTAAGATCCTTTATGATTATATCATTTGAGATCATGTTTGGACTTTGGAAACCAAAATCGTTCAGGTCAAGAGATGTGTCGTTGTACAAAAACCTGTATGAGTTTTTTAGCATAAAAAAAGATATTTTGAAGAATGTTTGACTTTTTTTGTCTATACAGTGAAAGTCCATGGACTCCATTGACTTTCATTGTACACTCTTTAAAAAAAAAAAATAAAATAAAGGACCTTTGACATCCCTGGAACTTTTCCATTCCACAAAAGGTTCTTTATAGTAGGAAAAGGTTCTTTAGATCTTGAAAATGTTCTTCAAAGGAAAAAAAATGGTTCTTTTAAGAACTGTTCACTACAAGGTTCTCTGGGGAACCAGAAATACTTTTGCAAAACATCTGTTGCATTGCTGCGAACAAAAATTAGGAATCTATGGTTTACGTGAACAAACAAACAAACAAAACACTATTTTGACATTTTTCAAAATATCTTTTGTGTTCTCCAGAAAGCCATATAGGTTTTATATGATTTATATGGTTTTATATGGGATAGTTAAAGGATAGCTCATTTAAAAATTAAAATTCTGTCATTTAAAGGGATAGTTCATCCAAAAATGAAAATTCTGTCATTAATTACTTACACTCATGTTGTTCCAAACCCATAAGACCTTTGTTTATCTTCAGAACATGTTCTACATCAGAAAGCCAGCTCCTGGGTCAGCAGCATCACACGCAGACTGACATGGAAAAGAAGAATTTGTTGAATAAAATCGTTAATTTTGTTTTCTTTGCATACAAAAAGTATTCTCGTAACTTCATAAAATAAAGACTGAACCACTGATGTCACATGGACTATTTTAATGATGTCCTTAATACCTTTCTTGGCCTTGAATGTGTCAGTTGCATTGCTGTCTATGGAGGGTCAGAAAGCTCTTGGATTTCATCAAAAATATCTCAATTTATGTTCCGAAGATGAAGGTCTTACGGACCTGACATGAGGGTGGGTAATTAATGACAGAATTTTCATTTTTGGGTGAACTATCCCTTTAAATGACAGAATTTTCATTTTTAAATGAGCTATCCTTTAACTATCCCTCATTTTTAGGTGAACTATCCTGTTAATTCCTCTTTTACTCACCCGCCAGTGAACTAAGATCATAAACTGTCGTGATATAGGCTACAGATGGTGAGATATTGATCCAGAAGTCATTAGGTGGACATTAATTGAGCATTACATTGCAAACTGGCTGATGCATATCATAGTTAATGCATATATAGCTAGTGTTTTCAACCTGATGGTGTTTCGGCCTTGTATGTTTCAAACAGCAAAGCTCATAACATTGCAACATCAATACTGTAGGCTCTAAACCAGACCCTGTAATGTATATAGTAACCAAAGTTAATAAAGAGGTGGAGCTTGCCTTATTACTGGGTGGCACCAAGTAAGAAAGCCAGGAGTTGGATGAAGACTTAAGGACTTTATGTATTTATAGAACGTATAATTATATATTATCTGTATTTTTGTTTTTAATGTGTATAAGTGTTTTTGAAAGAAGCCTCTAATGCTCATCAAGGCTGCATTTATTTTAATAAAAAACAGTAGAAATATTGTCATATATTACAATTTTTTATATGTTTTTAAATGTAATTTATTCCTGTAATGGCAAAGCTGAAATTTCAGCATCATTACTCCAGTCTTCCGTGTCACATGATCCTTCATTAATCATTCTAGTATACATTTTTTCAGTATTTTTTGATGAATAGAAAGTTAAAAATATATATATTAGCTTATGTATTTCATAGCTTTGGCACCCATTTGATACCGCAGCCCTACTTGTACTTGGTTTTCTCCTGATTAATCACTTGTGCTTTTATTATTCACGTTTAAGTCACTTGGGATAAAAGCATCTGCTAAATAAAGAAATGTAAATGAAAACCTCTTATATGCAGGATTTATGCTCTTCCAATGTCTCACTAAACTGCTTTATCATTCTAAAATTCATTAAAAGACAGAGAAACAGAGGTGGATCTCTGCAGTGATTAATGAGAGTCTGCGAGAAAGAAATAATGAATAAAAACAGAGAAAGATGAGATATGCACTAATCCCTGCAAGTAACCTTCGCCTCATTTAACATCTACTGCGTGCAGTGTGCCTGGAGGAAAGCCCACAACATGGAGAACACTGCATCTCTCCCTCTCTCACACACGCATACAATGCAGAGAGAGTCTCACACACACACAAGCTGTCAATTCTAATCTACAGTATTCTCACATGTAAGACATGCATAATTCCTTCCATGCTCAACAAAACACACAAGCTAATCATATCCAGCCTCTGCTGCTTCATGCCGCTCATTTGCTCTGACGTCCTCTCTGAAGATGGGAGGGGTGTGTGTGTGTGTGTGTGTGTGTGTTTATGGGAGTGTGCACCACACAGCTGAGAGAAAACTAGTGCTTATATACTGGTGTCAAGCAGGAGCCACTAGTTACTGCTACTGTCTTAAAGCCACACCTGCTTGAGAGTTTAAACTGAGAGAGAAAGAGAGAGAGAGAGAGAGAGAGAGAGGATCGTGGACAAGTGCATTCAAATCCCTGCAGTCACCAGCTGAGCACCATTCGCTGCTGTCTCTTCTATATTCCTGCCCTTCCCATGATGCTGTGATTTTTCCTGCCGTGGATTTTCTGCGTTGGGTTACGTACTTCAGGAAAACCTTAAGAGCTAAACGGATTCACATTTGCTGTTAGAAGAGCGTCTCAGAGTGGTCAACATACAGGTGGATCGCTCTTTCGTTTCTTGAAGACTGTAATAGGGACTTTATTGGGAGTAATATCTCAAGAACACTGGATGCTGTGGATGGCAGGATACAGTGGACTGGTTCTGGGTCCAAGGGAAGATGCCTGCTATCCTGGTGGTCACTAACATGAAGTCTGGACTGCCGAAGCCGATCCACAGCGCCCTCCCCATCCCGCAGGTGCCCACCCGGGCTGTGGGCCCCCGGCCTTGCTTCACCAGCCCCCCGCAGAGCAAGACTCTCCTCCACCTCGGGAGTCAGAGCGAGTGGGCAACAGGCAAAAACTACCATCCTGCTGAGAGTGGAGAGGACATTCAGGTTAGAAAGATGTGTGTGTTTTCAGTGCTGTGAGGTTGAGTTTAGGTTGAGTTCTATCTATCGATCTATCTATCTATCTATCTATCTATCTATCTGTCTGTCTGTCTGTCTGTCTGTCTATCTATCTCTCTATACAGTATATATATATATATATATATATGACTAATCAAATGGCAACAAAAAAAAAGTGGCAAAAGATGGTATTACCATGGTTTTTTTGGACATGATACCCTGGTAATGCTTATTTAAGGAATGGTGCACTGCATGATATCTGAAGTTTTGCATCTTATGGCTCTGCAGATAGCTTATGTATCAGCAATAAATCTCTGTGTGTACATTATATTCATCCATACCATGGTGTAGTGAGGTAACTAATGGTAATACCATGGTACTGTTTGATAACCATATCATATAGCATAGTATTTACAAGGTTCTTCAAAGAATATTATGATACAGTATGTTATAACAGAGCACTGCCCGTTGTATGTGTATTAAAAACATGGTATTACCATGGTACATGGAGAAATCTTGTTGTGGCAGTACCATGGTAAATTGATACCATGTATCAGAAAGTGGTATTATGGCACTTCAATATATATAGTACAATGGTATTCATATTTAATGATGTTATTTACATGTTACTTAAAGGCACTTCCAATCACCACTGTGGTAGTTTTTTGGTATTTGTAAGTGTGTTTCTATGATACTGTAGTATTTTCAAATCATACATGGTAAAATTTGGTGCTTTTTCTTAGTGTTATATCAGATTAAAACATGGAAAAATACTATACTAACATCAATATTGTGCACTAACACCAGTATATTACCAATATTTCATATTATTTTGTCTAAATTTTGAGATTTGTTAAAGATTACATTTAACAGGTGTGAAATTATTAGTGTTTTTTTAGAGAAGAAGCTTAGTGAGCGTTAGTTGACTGCAAATATAATCGAAATGTAAACATAAATGCACAATTAAATATCCAATACATCTATAACATCGGCTGACCACTGCTAACTGATAACCGATACACTGTAATGTGCATCTCTAGTAAGCCTTTGCCTTATATGGTGATATGCAGATGTTTATCTAGATAGATCAGCTGTAAATCTGTGTATTTTTCTTTCAAAATAGAACTGTGGTTATACCATGGTTTACTGATGGTAATACCATGACACACATTCACACATTCAGATCATGAGAGAGTCCAAAAAATGTGGTATTTTCACAGTATATTTTATGGTGACACCATGACACTTGTTTTGAAAGGCTATTTAATGAGTGTTTGTTTTAGCAGCGTGCTGGTTTTGAGCTATTGTGTGTGTGTTTGTTCTCAGTCATATCTAAGCAAGCCAGGGTGGCTCGGTTTATTTTTGAGTTAGTAAGTCTGCTAGGCAACCCAGGAGACATCTCCCTCTCTCTCCCTGCAAACACGTTCAAATGCCATTTAAGGCTTTGTCAAGGGAAAGGAGAGTGTGTTCTTGTGTGTGTGTGTGTGTGTGTGTGTGTGTGTGTGTGTGTGTGTGTGTGTGTCATCTCTGATAGGAGGGTACAGATTGGACACAAACTGATCTAAAATAACTGAGGAACCAGAGCTTGACCTTTGGATATGTGATGTAACGAATAAAAGCAGACAGGCATGATTTTGAATGTGAATGGTTTGGCCAAATCTGACTGTGCTTAGTATTATTTATCACTGCACGTCGTTGCACAATAATTGTGTTGACGATGCACATTTAAATCCGCAGCTCTGGCTCACTAGCACAGGCTTTAGCAGAATCAAGTGTTATGCTGAGAACCAGTAAATTTAGCCCTGTGTGTGGCAATCAGCTGCGCTGGCAGTCTGTGTTTAGAGATAGTAGATGATGCATGTGTGAGTACTGTATATATAGTATGTGTGTGTGAGATACGATCAATATAGTAGCTGGATGTGTGCTGTGTGGGCATTTCAGAAAGAAAGATGCTGTTCTGTTGAACTTTCTATTCATCAAAGATTCCAGTTTCCACAGAAATATGATGCAGCACAATTTTTTCAACACTGATAATAATAAATGTTTCTTGAGGAGCAAATCAGCATATTTGGGTGATTTCTTAAGGATCATGTGACACTGAAGACTGGAGTAATGATGCTGAAAATTCAGCTTTGCATCACAGGAATGAATTACATTTTAAAATATATTCTTATTAGAATCAAATAAATGCAGCACTGGTGAGCATATATATATATATATATATATATATATACATGTATATTCAGGGATTGCGTTCTGCTAATGAATCAGTTTATTATGGATTAGGCTCAAGTCCAACGTAAGATGCCAGTCAAAGTAGGACACTAATCTGTTCAATTAACTCATTAGGTTCTTCTGTTCATACTGTAGGTTAAAGAGATTATACTGAGCGAAAGAATGAAAGAAGTTAAGTCCGGACAGAAGGCATTTTCAATCCATGAGGAGATGATCTGTGGTAGATAATGTAGTCTACAGCGCTCTCTAGTATTTTAAGTATGTACTGCACTCTCTCTCTCTCTCTCTCTCTCTCTCTCTCTCTCTCTCTCTCATGTGAGTAATTATCCAAAAAGACATACAGTAAATGATTTATTGTAGTCATTTTGAGCCTGATTCACAGTTTTATCAAGATTCTTCACAACAAATACAGCCAAAACAAAAAAGAGGTCATGTCTGGTTTGTGGACATTTGGATTCAGGGAATCATTGTATGCATCAAATAAACACTGGAAGTGAGAAGTGAATGTGTAAACACATAAAACACTGCAGATTTTCACCATTTGTGGCCATCTGGTAAAGAGATTAGATCTTTTATTAAGGATGTAAGAAGTCTAAGCACCTCTGTATTACATCTAAAGCATATTATTAAGCATCACTGAATCTTGTCATTGTCATAATAATCCAAAGACCTCTTATTACTCTTTTTCAAATGAATAGATGTATCTGTTATTCGAATATTTGAAATATGTGTGTGTGTTTTCTTACAATATATATTGTTCTCTTTGTTGTGGTCTGTTCTTTTCCTGTTACATTTAATGGAGCATTTTATATGTGATTTGTTTAGAGTCTTATTCCTCTAAAAAACACAACTGTGTAGAGTTGGCATACTGTATTGAGCACCTTCTCTTCATTTTTTCGTTCTTTTTTTTTCTGGCATCACATGCGCACACACTTTCCCCGTGTCTCAAAGATGTGCCATTGTGCTACTGCCCATTGACTTTAATGCTCTTTGCCCTGGAGGCTCTGGCTTTGGCTCTTTCTCCATATTGATTTGCAGGTGATAGTGGTTTTAATTTGCTAATATAGTGGACTGGCTGTCTGCACTATAGAGCACTGAAAAAGATAAAGGATATTAACATAACAATACAGCCATGCATGTGCATGGACTTATCGCCATGATGCTTTCACCTGATGGTCACTTGCATTTATTGTATTAGTGATATTCAAAATTAAAAAAAAAAAAAATCACCACAAAAGTAGGACAAACTGACTCTTAATGCATTTCAGAGAATGCATTTTAGCATTTTTTAAAACTGTTTTTCTAAACTAAGATTTTCAGTCTCATCACACCATGTTTTAAAGGAATAGTTGACCCAATAAATGAAAATTTACTCACCCTCAGTTCATCCAACATGTAGATGAGTTTGTTTCTAGTAATATTATGGATAGAGGACTCAGTTATTGCAAACATGCAGCTTTTTGCTTCTCAAGACATTTATTGAGTCGTGTGGATTACTTGTGGATTATTGTGATGTTTTTATCAACTACTTGGATTTATATTCTGACGGCACCCATTCACTGCAGAGGATCCACAGGTGAGCATGTGATCTAATGCTGAATTTCTCCAAATCTGTTCTCATGAAGAAACAAACTCATACTCAATAGAGAAAAAAGCAGCTTGCACATTCTTCAAAATGTCTTCTTTTGTGTTTCACGAGAGAAAGAAAAAATATGTTTTGAATTGCATAAGTGTTGTCCAGAATGCATTGCTGCATTTTTTCTTGCAGAGATTCTAGTTTCTGTAACATACACAGCCAGCATCCCAATACTGTCAGAATATGCATCTAAAATGTGCAAGTTTTCTTCACAGTCTGTCACCATCTGTTTCTACTGCCGTAACACAGCACTGTTCTCTAATGGCATGAGTGATACTAAGCAGATCGCCGTGTGAGAGTGCTTTTAAACACTTTAAAAGCTTGTTTTCGTGATGTGGGCACAGCAGGTGTCCTAAATGCATGACAAACGTCCTGCGTTAATGTCTGTACGATTGTACATGTGAGAGCTTCCTTTGAGGCCTCCCATCAGAGACGCAAAAGAAAGACTGCAGCCTGTCCTGCTTGATAAAACTCAACAAACCTCTAATCTCAGTGGATGAAATGAAGTATCTATTTTTTTTTCTTCTCCTTAAAGTGTCTTGCAAGAATTTGCAAATGAAATAGATGATGTTTGGCATAACGAACAGGCAGAGACTGAAATAGATTAAAGGAGAAGATGGTGTAGATGTTTGCGGATCTTAAAACTTTTATTTAGATGTTGGATTCCTCTGAGGACATTTACAGCTCAAACTTGATGTTCCTACTGTAGTTTTAAAGCAGAAATGCATGCACAACAAAGAACTGTTTTATTTACATTAAGCTACTTTTTTTGCAAAACATTTTTTGTGGTAACAATTTGAGTGTCAAATTGCTGATATGTTTCACATTTTAAATAGTTAATTTGATATTTATTAAACATATTTATTTAATCTACAGGTCCCAATGAAGTGATGTTTGCAACCCATTTCACTTTTTATAATGTGATGTATTTCTGAGTAATACATGCATGCATTTTACTGCTAGAGTAAGTTATTACATTTTGATTAAAGTTGCAAATCCAGACCATTTTATATTTTTTCAGTATTTTATTTTTTATTGATATTTATTTTAATTTTTTTATTTTATTTATTTATTTATTTACTTATTTTTTTTTGCTTTAAATATTTGGTTACGCTTTATTTTAAGGTGTCCTTGTTACAGTATAATTACACATTACACATACATTAAGTACTGAGTAATATTAATTAACTACATGTACTTACTATATGGTTAGGGTTTGGTTTAGTGTTACTTGCATGTAATTATGCATAATTTATTGTTATTATAATAGTAAGTACATGTAACGTCTAACAAAGACACCTTAAAATAGTGTTACCAAATATTTCTATTTGGAATTTCACAAAATAAAATCCTATGTAAATGCAATTTTTGAATTATTTATGCAAAAACAAAACTTACAAACGATACAACATTGTAATAGTAATGTGCAACCTAAATGTTATGAATGAATGAATTAATGAATACATACCTGCATACATACATATATACATACATGTACATACATATATACATACAATTTAAACAAAAAAGGGGAAAAAGCAGATTTTTTATTTTATTTTATTTTATTTTCATCCAAAATAAAAATTCTG
Source organism: Tor tambroides (assembly GCA_021397915.2). Lineage (NCBI taxonomy): Eukaryota > Metazoa > Chordata > Actinopteri > Cypriniformes > Cyprinidae > Tor > Tor tambroides. The sequence continues at coordinate 42,282 of JAFVLL020022280.1, forward strand.
TCATAATTTACTCATGTCATTTTAAAACTGTATGACTTACTTTCTTCTGTGGAACACAAAAGATATTTTGAGAAAAAAAAGTTTTGTTGTTGTTTTGTCCATACAATGAAAGTCATTGAGTCCGATGTTATTTTTGTGCATTCTATGTAATAAAGAAACTCATACATGTTTGAAACGACATGAGGGTCAGTAAATGATGAGAGAATTTTCATTTTTGACTAAACTGTCCCTTTAAGAGAGTAAGCACTTTCATTAGGTCATATAAAAGATACGATTCTAGACTGAGTGTTGTTCTTTTTGTGATCTGCATTTATTTAGCTGTACTTCCTCCATCTGTCCTTGAACATGTCAGTCAAGACATGTGTCATCCTGAGTGTCTGTCTGTTTAAGTCTCACTCTTTTGTCTTCTCTTTATGGTGCTCCATCATAGAAACACCATCACCACACTGAGAAACGTGTTGTTATGTGTCAGATGCTGCTTGGTCATTGAACCACAGATCTGCTGTGATGTCAACAGTAAAGGTCAGCACACACATATATACACACACACACACACACACACACACACACACATATCTATCTATCTATCTATCTATACAGTGCCTTGTGAAAGTATTCATACCCCTTCTTTTTTTTCACATTTTGTTGTTGCAGCCTTATGTTAAACTGCTTTAAATTACTTTTTTCCACATCAATCTACACTCCATACACCATAATGACAAAGCAAAAAGAGAATTGTCACAACTTCATAAATTTGTTAAAAATAAGAAACCTGAAATAAGTACATTGCATAAGTTTTCATACCCTTAACTCAGTACTTAGTTGAAGCACCTTCACAGCCTCAAATGTTTCTTTGAGGCTGTAAAGAAAGCCAGATTCTTCTCCTCACCTCTTCACCTCTCAAGCTCTGTCAGGTTGGATGGGGGCAGGTGCACATTTTCAGGTTTCTCCAGAAATATTTGATTGGGTTCAAGCTCAGGCTGTGGCTGAGCCACTCAAGGATATTCACAGAGTTGTCTATAAGTCACTCTTGCTGTGTGCTTTGGGTCATTGTCCTGTTGGAAGGTGAACCTTCTGCCCAGTCTGAGGTTCTGAATGCTCTGGACTGGGTTTTCATTAAGGCTATCTCAATATTTTGGTGCATTGAGCTTTTCTTCTACTCTGACGAGTCCCTCAGTCCCTGCTGCTGAAAAACAGCCCCACAGCATGAGGCTGCTACCACCACACTTTACTTTTTGGATGGTACTCTGCAGGTGATGAGCAGAGCTGGTTTCCTTCAAAAAAGATGCTTAGAATTGAGGTTCATCAGACCAGAGAATCTTGTTTCTCAGAGTCTGAGG
>JAFVLL020022283.1:0-12433 GCA_021397915.2 Tor tambroides
ATATATATATATATATATATATAAACATATATATATATATATATATATATATATATATATATGATTATCATAATTATATATAATATTTTATTCTATAATATTTATGGTCAATTATCGTTAATATATTTAGAACACAATAATTTAATATAGCAAAAATATAGCAAATATATTATTTTAATAATAAATAAAGCATTAATATTAGTCATTACAATACATTATTAAAATAAATGTTAAAATATGATTCAATTTAATATGACCTTTTTATATTATTATTAATAATATACAAATATATCCTATTTGTTTGTTTTACGCTATAATATTAAAATGTTATGCATTTATTTTAAACCACATCAATAATGTAATATAGCAGCAAAATATCATATTTAATATATTGATTTATGGTAAATGAACCATTAATATTAGTCATTTGAATGCAATATTAAAATAAATATTATTAACAATATATTTTCAGTATTATGTGGTCATTTAGAATGTTAATAATAATATTAATTTAATATATATTAAATTAATATGTGGTATTTTATTCTGTAATAGTAATGATCAAATATGTAATGTATCTATTTAGAACATGTCAATAATTAGATACGCGTCATGTTTATGAGTGAGTTTCTTGTATTTTTTAATACAGGGAGAATACAGGGGAGTGTATTCTGTACCTGTGGGTGGAGAAAATAAGAGAATTCCTCATAGAAAAATCACAAAGTGCAGGTAAGAGCTAATGTAGCTTGTGCTGAATTAGCCTGGATGGGCCTGAACGTTAGTTATCGTTTTTGTAATTTTTTAATAATGATCAGTTAGTAATGAAAGTGGCTTTTCTGAAGTACTAACTGTGCTGATGTGGGGTTGTACAGTAGGGGGCAGTAGACGGTCACACCGTGTGTCTTTTACTGAAATGTGATGTGAGAGGCTCAAAATCAGGCTTTATTATGCATATCTAGAGACTGTATAAATAGGTTTGTCATGGGAGAGAAATTAGATGAAGTCAGTAATGAACATGATTCTGTTCAGGTATATTGGTTAATCTTCCCCACCTTTCTTTATTTTTAATGTGATGTGTGAATGTGTTGGCATTGCATGTCTCATAAAGCAAATGTTGATTTAGATGCATATTATGTTGCTTTGTTGCATTTCAGCTTTGTATTCTGCAGAACTTACAGAAAGTAAAACCAGACAGGGAGAGGTGAACTAAAGTTGTGTTTTTCCAGACAGTACGAGCATCTTCTCATTACAGACACAGACTGCGGAGCGTTTGTGCTTTTGGATTTTGTCACAGCACCAGACGCTCCTTCTGTGATCTAATTGCCCTCTGTTTTAAAGCTCCACTAGGGTTTTGTTGTGTTGTTTCGAGCGCCACGCTGGAAGCGCGCTCGTTTTTGTACAAAGTGAACTCTGGAAAGCGGGAGAATTAGAGTCAGGAGGGGAATCACGCTGTCATTTATTCCCTCCGGCTTTTAAGGAACACGCCGTTCCACCGGCAGATGGAAATTACACATGACCAGATGCAAAAATAAAAAAAAGCATAGGTGCTCGATATAGAGAAATCAAGCAAATGTTCAGGTCTGTGGTTTCATCAGCCCTTTGAAAAGAATAGGAGGCATACGGTGTTCTCTGCGGAAATATACAGGAAGGAGGAACAATTGAAACAGGTGCACGGGGCCTGCCGGCAATCAGGTACACGGCCTGTCATTAACCTAGAAGTAATAGACCCTTCAGCTCACGGAAAGTAGCCTCTTTTGATTGTTGGAAACTGGTAGGTGGAGAGCAGCATCTCAATAACCAAGGAAGTTATAAAAACTCGGCGTAATCACGCTGTAAATGCTGGCAGAGTCAAGAGATTGTGGTGTGAAGTTAAATATGCAGTTATAGCGCGTTGAAAAAAATGGCTTGGATTGGATTTCAGAAAACATTTATGCTTTTATCGAAAGCAGTTTCCAAATGGGAATATCCCAAGCATTTTATCATATATCACAAAAAAGTTTTTTTTGAAAAATGTAGCAGTGTTTATTCCATCTATACAGTGAAAGTCAAAGGGGTCCAAAGTCGTATGGTTCTCAACATTCAACAAAACATCTAGCTGCGGCTTTTAGAAAAATTAGTTTCCAAATGGGAACATACTAAGAAATTTATCTTGTATCGCAAAAGAAGATATTTTGAAATATTTTCAAGTGTTTATTTAGGGTTTGCACGATTAATCGAATGCGATCTTTCAGTGAAGCACGGTTCTGTGATCAGTAGTAAATCTCCATCCGAAGGCCAGAGGGCGCTCTCACACTGAAACGCCAAATATGCGCGAAAACTAACAATGAAACTAACAATGTGTAGTAAATTCTGCTACATCTAAACCCGCTTCTATATACCATTGAGACTTTACCCAGCGAGTTTGAGTCTTTTTGAAAAAGCAACATTTGTAAAGTTTTATCAAAACTGGTTTCCAAATGGAAGTGTCCTATACAGTTTATCATAAATCACAAAAAAAGAAAAATGTTCCAGTGTTTATTTCGTCCATACAATGAAAGTCAATGGGGTCCAAAGTTGTTTCCCAACGTCCTACAAAATACCTATATGGTGCTTTTATCAAAACTGCCTTCCAAATGGGAATATCCCAAGTAGGGCGGGATGATTAATCATAAAGAAATCGAAACCAATATTCAGAACCTCTAACGGACATAATTTTCCCATGTCAGTTATTTCGGTTTTTTAATCCTGTTAATACTTTCCCCTTAAAAACGTACTTCCGTGTGTGTACTCGGTGCTCTACGGACGTCCGTTGCGCTCGAGTCTTTTGCAGCGTTTTTCACGTGAGTGGCGCGTTAAATAATTTTAACTTTTACACGCAGTGCCGCTCATCAGTGTCTGTTTCAAAACTGTGGACCAATCAAAAGACCCCGGAGGCGGGGCAAGCGTTGCAAGCTTTTGTTTACAGTAGCAGGTTGGTATGGCAACTTTTGTTTTTGATGGCAATATGGCAGAGTAGACATTCTGCGCTGCGCTATTTTTTAAAAAAACATTCCTGGGTTCGCATGACAGTATTTAAAATGTGTTTTGTTTGCAAGAAATACTGGTTATTTTCAACATTTTACATTTTTTCTTTTGTTTTTTTTTTTACAATAAAATTGAAATGTGACTTTTTTTCATAAGACGTCTTCATTTCAAGCAAGCTTTGATTTCAATTGTTCGTAAATAGTTTGTTTCCGGCAATTATTTTAAAATCACAAGATAAGAAATGCACTCTTTCATTAGAAAAAAATTTCCCACCTGTAATAGTTGAGTATATTTACAGTACAAACCTTTAATGAACTATGAGGGCAAAAAAAATAAATAAATAAATAAATAAAATAAGCGTTCAATAATCGTAATCAAGGTAAAGTGTTAATTAATGGACAATTAATGGTGGTTTTGGTTTTAGGTCATACTGTCCATCCCTAATCCCAAGCAATTTATTATATCACAAAAGAAGGTATTTTGAAAAATTTTGAAGTGTTTATCCCATTAATATAATGAAAGTCAATGGGGTCCAAAGTTGGTTGGTTCCCAACGTTCTACAAATATAGCTTGCACTTTGATCAAAATCAGCTTCCAGATGGGAATATCCAAATATCACATATCACAAAAAGATATTTTGACAAATGTTGCAGTGTTTATTCTGTTCATACAATGAAAGTCAATGGGTTCCAGACTCATTTTGAAGGTTAAACTGCAGTTGTGGTAAATACTTGTCAACATCAGATTACATTTCCGTTCATGCATTTGGTAGATGCTTTTATTAAATGCATTCAAGGTACACATTCTAGCAGTTCTTGCTTTCCTTGGGAATCGAACCCATGACCTTGTTGTTGTAAGCTTCATATTCTACTTGTTTGAGCTACAGGAAGGTTCGATTCAGTGCGCTAAAGTCATGATAAAAATAACCCTGTAGATACCGAGTGGGCGGTTGACAGGACCTCAGCAGTATCCATAAGTCCAATCTCTGGATGGCAAGTTTCTGCATTCACACTTTTTCCCTGCATATTGAAATTCTTGTGAATCGCCACACGATGCAAAACGCTGGGATGCTTTTCACTTGAGTAGCCCAGTCGCTCGTTCCCGTGTCATTTCTCCTCATTGTCCGCCTCAAATCTCTCTTGCCTTTGAACATAATGTTTGCCAAAATTATTGCACGCCGGATATTGAATCCATGCCTTTGATCTAGCCATCTCGATAAAGACGAATTGTTTGGATAAAATGAACACAGCAGCCTGCCGCGGCGAAGGTAGATGGTTTTTTAAGAGCGCTCCTTCTCCCTCCTGTCACAGACCTCGGCGTTGGGGAGATCTAATCGTAATCGATGAAAAGACTTGTGCTGCCTTGACAGAACCTGTTAATCTTTTTCACCAGGGCTCTAAAAGTTCCCATGAGGTCAGTGGCAAGTCCAAGACTTGACCCTGATGGGTTTTGACACTCAGCTCATTTTCTCGGCTCTTCTTGGAAGGTGGAGAAAATCTTTTTTTTAACCGTTTTAAAGGAGGGAATTTGCTTTGTTAGCTTGGGTCAGTAACGCTTTTTTTTTCCAAGTAGAGTGTAGACATGTTTATCTGTTGCATAAAGGTGCTGTAGGCATTTTTCTGCCACATAAAATGTCCCTATTACCCGAAAGCTCACAAGGTGTCCTGAGAAATCACACTCCATGACAGCCCCTGATTCCTTAAAGCGCAAAAAAAAAAAGAATCTTGCTGAGTGCTAGCTGTGCTTTTTATTTGTAGCTCAATCAAAAATGTGTAGGTAGTGGATGCCTGTCAATCATTTTTGCATGTTCGGAATTGGCTGATTTGATTGGGAGGGAGGCCAAGTCTGCAAGTGGTGAGGTTTTTTGGTCTTTTTAGCTCATTAGCATTTTACAGTATATCTGTTACATGATTTCCTGTTGTTTGCCAGTTCCATGATCTCCCATCATATAGGAACTTCTCATTACAGTCCCATAATAAGCTCGTAATTGCAACGTTTAAGTCTTTGATTTGTAGTTCTGTCTGCCAGTAACATGCTACAATTGAAACTAATTACCCATTGGTGGTATGTAGATGCAAAAAATGATTGCAGTCTACAAATAACGTCAACTAGTTATCAATTTTAAGTGCTACTTGTTGCTTGTTGTTCCATACTAGTACAAGCAGTATGCATTACTCTAGGCTTATCACTGGTTAACGGCCAGACGATAGTCCACTTCCAAACACCGCCGTACGAATCCTTAAAAGCTATTGTTTTTGAAGGACAGCTCTCCCACGCCTTTCGCTGAATGTGATAATTGCGACTGAAATTATGTATGTATGTCAACGGTTTTAATATGCAAATGAGTTTCCATGAATGGCGCGCTCAAGAGGGAAATGGAGCTCCAACTGAATGGAGGAGAAAAAATGGAAATGGGCGCGTGACTAGCCGTCCTGTTCGTTAGCCAAGTCCCATTAATTATTTTAAGTCTCGCCTTGCCACGAGGTCTTCGTAAGGTGCCACACTCCATAAACTCAGATGTAGAAACAAGGACACTCAATTACAGGCATGTGGGTTGGCGAACATATCAGATCTGGCTTCATTAGAACCCTTTAATAGACGCAAAATTACATGTTTGTAGACGTAACAAGGTTCGAGTGATAAGTCTTGAGAAGAAGTGCAGGTTTACTGTCAAACGGTTCAAGGTGACAAAATTAAACGGCGGTAATCAGGATGTAATCACAGCGCTAGTGGGCCTAAACACACCTTCTGATTTGACCTTCACCCATCAGTAAGCATTCTGCACATTGAGTCTTGACATCCTATCAGGACACCTGGATACGAGACACATCCCTGCTGACAAAATCAATCTCGAGGTGCAGTGCAGATGGTGATCCACTGCATGAACACCTACTAGAAACCATCAGGGTAGAAACAGTGTGACCTCAGGCAGTTAAATCCCTGCATGAATGCAGGATATTGCTGGTCTAAAGCCATTTTTCTGTGCACTTTCATTGTTGTTGTTGGTTAAAGGATAAGTTTACCAATTTTCAACCTGCTTTGTATTGTTACAATGTCTGTAGTAGATGAAAACGAACTGCACCCAGATATCAGTGTTTATTTGTCAGCAGAAGTCTGTAGGATGCAAAAAGCATAATTTAGATCGACTTCTTGAGGAGAAACAGGATATGATGTTGCCAAATAATGAGTTTTCACATCGATCTGTTTTTCCACATGTGTCATTAGGCCGTTGTCATTACACTGCAGGGCCGTGACACAATCAGAGCTTTGTTGGAGGCCTTTAATTTCCAAAATCTGTCTGAAATTGTAGTATGCACCAAGTTTAAGTTAGGTTAGCTCGTCTTTCAGAGTAACCAGTGCCTATAAACCCTCTAAAAACAATAGATGACTGACTAGAAACCAGCTAACCACCGTAAATAGTTTTTTGGCAGGGATTTTACACGGGTCCCATGAATTCAAGTTCTGATGTAAGTATTGTGTGCAGATATAAAAAGATTTGGCAAAGAACCTGCATTCAGCATGTCAAGCAAATTGGAAGCAATTGACGACACCAACCTTGTGTTGTTTACTACACCGTTCGTTTAACTCTCAATCTCGAGATCACGACTTCGACAGGTTGCTCGTGTCCTACGGAGAATCTGTTTTTTGAATGATTCATTAGTGTTTTGAAGAACGCCAAAGTTAAATCAAGCCCTTGATTACTTGTTTTGAACATCTGTTTGGTTCGAACTTGATTTCCTTTGTTTTCAAATGAACGTTTCGGCTTTGACGACTCTGTGTGCGATTCCGAAACCCCATTGTTTCGCTGTGATGTGCTCAGTGTGCGTGCAGTTGTTTCTTTTTTGTAGTGCGAATATTACATTAGCGATGCTAATTTGTTCCCCCCACACGTTTTGGTAAACAAACAGGCCTAAATACACCCGGCTCCCAATACACGGCTCTCGTGCTTGACGGTGACGTCACTTCGGAAGAAGTAACTTAATCTAATATCAAACTTCAGAGGGAAGGTAATTAGCGTCTTCCCTCATCAACTGAATGATTACAGGCCTAATACTCGATGGTGTCATGAAAAGTGCTGCCTCCCTTCGCACTCGGCAAACATCAGCTCTGTTTTTACAGTAATTATGCAGATGAGATGCTAGTTACAGCAGGTTGTGCGGTGAAGGCCCCTCAGAGAGATCAAAAGGTTGTGTTTTTTTTTATATTTCCGCAGGGCATGAATATTCACGTCTGACACTGAGAGGTGGGGGCGGTTGAGGAGAAATGGAAAGCAGTCAAAGGTCGTTAAAGCTTTGCAACCAGTTTAATTTTTTGACGAGCTATAATTAAATTCCCAAATTGATTTGCCTCAGATTTACTGAACTAAACAAGGAAAAAAAGCCAAGCTCACCTCAGCAGTTTCAGAGGTATTTTCTGTTGAGATCCCTCAGGTGTTTGTTTAAAGATGAGCTTGAGGTTAATTTTGTGGTCAGAAGGGTTGTAATATGTGCTTAACCATTCTGACCAGGGTATGGCAACAGTCATGGAAAACCTGGAAGTGTTAGGGAATTTGAAAAGTGTGATTTCCAGACATGGAATAATCATTGAAGTCACTGAAATTTCAAGGTACTTGGGAACCCAGAAAACCAATTCTCCCATTGAGATGTGTTCGGATCTCAGGATGTTTGTACGTTGACATTTAATCGCAACCACTTGAACTTTCAGAAACTGGTCTACTTGCCATATTTCAGTGTATAGCAAGATATTTTAAAGAGGTTTATTTGGTTTGATGTAGAGCGTCAGCATTATGATCAAGCAGAAATCTCTGCCAACCGTCACATAATGCAATTAATATTCATCATCCGAGCCACATCTGGCGCAGAGTTTGTGTGCTGAACAAACTTCCTGAGGACACAAGATGTGAACAACTGATGAGAAGAAAATAAGTCTTCAGCAAAAATAATCACTTTTTTTTTTTTTTTAATTCACAGAGCTTTAGGTCTAATCATTGAACTTAGCGTTTAAGCTTTCAAATAGTGTCTGATATGAATGTCAACTAGGCATTTAAAACCATGTCGTGCTTCTGAAGAGAGGCTGATGAGATTCATAATGTCTTCCTCCCACTTTTCCCATTGTTCCGACACCCCTGATGCCAAGACCTAGTACCTGACAGGGCATACAAATGAAAATCATCCCTAGCGATCTTCGAAAAGGGATTTTGAAACATTTTGAGTCTCTGTGACCATGAAAATGGAGACGTCAAGGATATTTCTTGGTTGAATGTGTGGGAAAGCTGTTTTTATCACTGAATCTTAATGCCGTACTTCAGAACAGCTGGAACGGCTGATTGCGACTTCATTTAGTTCTCATTTAGTTTCTCGTTTCAAGATTCCAAATGACACATGGAAAACGACTGCCAGTGATTTGAGTCCGAATGTGTTGTCTTTAGCGTATACTCTTAAAAATAGGTCCCAGAAAGTGGTATTTGCAGTGATGCCATAGTAGAACCATTTTGGGTTCCCAAAGAACCTTGCAGTGAACAATTCTTAAAAGAACCATTTTGAAGAACATATTAATAATCTAAAGAACCTTTTTCCCCACTATATATATATATATACATAAAAAAAAACCTTTTGTCCAATGGAGAGTTTCCATGGGCGTTAAAGGTTCTCCACTGAATCACGGATGCCAATAAAGAGCCTTTTTTTTTTAGTGTAAATTGTTGCATTCAGTTTATGTTCAACTGCTCTTGTTTAATGATTGAGGCTCTTTGGGATGTCTCCATGCATTATTTATGTTAGTTGCTTTGAAATCTTGATGGAAGTGCGCTTTGACCCTTCAAATTATATTATGGGGTGATACAGTGCAAGTATGTGTCGTTTCAAAAGAAACGTTAAGGACTATTTACATTCTAGTATGTTTGATTATTAATTAAATAAACTTGTGAGAGAATGTCACTGACCTTTCTTTATTTACATCTTAAGCAATGTTTATTTTAATCATCATATATAATTTTCTTAGAGCAAAATGCCTGGCATATTGCATTGCGTGTCCTTGGCGTCCTTTGTAGACTGCTGATTGACTGAAATGTGCAATGGTCTGTTAAATTATTAGTTTCCACCACAATTCACTGGTCTGCGCGTGTATCTCTGTTTTTAGATGGAGCAGAAATGGGTAAGACGGTGACAACAGAGGAAGAAGGTCATCATGACTACGACGAGGACGATCTTCCAGACTACAGCATGCTAAAACTCGCCAACCAATCAGCTCAGCTCTTCTCCAGTGCTTCTGATGGTATGTTCCAATATATTGGCATTCATTTCCACACTCCAGAGGAATTGCTAAAGAGAGAAACACTGGGTCTCACTGGGTTTGCGCAGAATGAGAGGGACATGTATAGCCTAGAGCATTTCGCAAAGGCTAGATTCACTTTCGCCATAAAGTCGTGTATGCTTGACGTTTAAAATAAATGTTGTTTATACTGAATGTCCCAATAAATTGTTTTATTTTTACGATTTAGTTTTAATCCAAAAGATGTGAGCGAACAGCAATAAAGATAATGCAATAGAAGTGTGCTCTCTCTCTCTCTCTCCTCCCTTACCGTTAAATAACTTGTGCATTAGTTTATTTACTTGCTTTTGACATATCCGAACGAACTACAAATGTTCCAGTGATGTCTGTGAGAAAGGGATATTCTCTCCCGACAAGCTCTTGCATCTGTGTCGCCACCGCATACTCCATCCACTCTGCGTGCTTTGCTTATCAGCTTACGCACATCAGCTATACAGGCGTGAATACGCGTGAATGTTTAACATTATATTAATTGCATTCATACTTCGTAGACAGCGTTAATCTCTAATAACTCCATTCTGCTCTCTGTTGTTCTGTTGTCTGTGTTTCTTTGTCTGGACGTTGTGTGTTATCGGCGTTTGGCATCGGAGCATTTTTATGAGTACGAGTACAGTAGCGTAGTATCGGTATCGTATCAATACCAGTATCGGTGTAAGTGCATCCCTGATTGCGTGGATTACTTTGTATTTGTACGCACAGGACAACTTCTCGCAAAACTCGAACTCACAAAACGCACATGAATTTGTTCTTAACCTCGTTCTAATGTTAATGAATTATATTCTAAATGAGCGACTGCATACCCAAGGTTTACGAAAAAATCTTGATTTTAAAGCCTTTCGTCAGTCTCAACAAACATATGATACTCTTTAAAGACGAGTCTCATGACTCTTTGCATGTGCTTGCTGTGTACGTATGGTTTCATACATTTTTCCATACATTTAGAATTGGTGAATCATGATTTGTTCGCGAAAACTTTAATGCACATATTTCAGTTTATGCATATACTAGGGCCCTACCAGTATGATTACATGTGTTTATAGCGCTCAGTAATGGCCAAACCATCCTATTTTGGGGTAAAATCTGAAAAAGTAATACCTCTGTCGAAAGACATTATTAGTAGACATATAATAATCCACGCTTCTTTCCATTATATAGAAGTTTACAGGAGTTTTTCTTAGTTGTTATTTTGTTGCATAAAACACCCTGATGTGCCAAGCCATCAGAACCGAACCGAAAACCGTGGTTAAAAAAAACAAGGAATATATTGAACACTGTATTGTTGCATCCCTAGCGGATACATGCTTAGTAAATGAGACCCTTTGTTCGTGACTTGTTTTATTTTATCAACACGAAATTGATTAGATCATGAAAAGTGGGACGTTCTGCAAGCACTTGAGCTTTGAGAAAGTAAATAGGGTCAGTTTTGGCTTTAAAACTCCTTTCAAAGCACCAATGACAGGCACGTCTTGTGTAAAGCTATCCCAGTTAATTAGTCATTAGTAGCTCGCCAGTCATTCAAAGGACTGCTTTTATTTGCTTTTGTTGTTTGTTTTTTGTTCTAGATGAAGAGTTGCCACTGATTAAACACGGGGAGACAATCACGGATAGACGGAGCACGTTCCAGCCTCATTTAGCCGCGGTGGTGACTCCTAAACAGGTGTGAGTCATTACCCATTTTCCCTGTATCAGACTCTGTGTGCCAACTAAACCATTTTTCTTGCCAAAGATATCAGGCCTGAAGAATCTGTGTTTAATAACAGCCGTCATTGTTTCACATATCAGCACTTGACACTGTTTTTGAAATGCCGATCACTCCGGTCTCTAGTGCCCTCGGCGTGCTCTCGGCTCTTTTTAACTTCTGGAGTTCACTGTCGAGTCCCTCCCCCGTGTTTCGGTGCAAACAGACACTTGACGTGTCACAGAAGCGTCGCCGTTCACCATGCCCAGCTGGATGCATGGCGTATGACTCACACACACCTGCCCCTGACGCGACGGCTCTTGCCGCATTATTACAGGCTGCATCTAAACCTCTCTTCCCCAAACTTCATTGTCTTCCACGTCCACACTCGTGCGAGACAGTCGCGGTCGTTTTTAACGAACATTGACTGCACAGGTGTCGGCATTGTGCGTCAGTTACGACTTGATACTGTGAATGTTGCGCGACAGAAGAGCAGCTGTCTTGAATGACACGCTGCCCTTAAGTAAGACGTTGACATTTCCACCACTTGTTCATACATAAACCAATTTCCTTTGTGTGATTGACAGTTTGAAGCCAAACTCTGACTGTTTACGTGTTCAGCCTTCTTTTGGCTTTATATGAAAACAAATGCGTTTGTGAAGCACACAGTGGGTTTATAAACCCATACAGCTGGTGTTTTTAAGTGCTGGAGTGTTTATTGAACTGTTAAATAGAGTTAGATGTGTTTACATTTTGGCTACTTTGTAATTCTGAGTGGTCGCTAGGACGGTGCGACGTGGTTACTAGGGTGTTTTGGGTGTTTTTATGCATTTGGCTATGCGGGTACTAGGGCATTCTGGGTGGATTTTAGTAAGCTGCTATGCAGATACTGAGGTGGTGTGTTTTTTTGCATGTTGCTATGCAGTTGCTAGGGTGTTCTGGGTGTTTTTTAGTAAGTTGCTATGCAGTTACTGGGGTGTTGTTTTTATGTGTTACTGTGCAGTTACTAGGGTGGTCTGGGTGATTTTTTTTTTTTTTAGTAAGTTGCTGTGCAGTTACTGGGGTATTGTTTTTCTCTTTTTTTGCATGTTACTATGCAGTTACTAGGGTGTTTTTAGTAAGTTGCTATGCAGTTACTGGAGTGTTGTTTTTTTACATGTTGCTATGCAGTTACTAGGGTGTTTTTAGTAAGTTGCTATGCAGTTACTAGGTTGTTGTTTTTTTACATGTTGCTGTGCAGTTACTGGAGTGTTCTGGGTGTTTTTTATTAAGTTGCTATGCAGTTACTAGGTTGTTTTTTTACATGTTGCTATGCAGTTACTAGGGTGTTTTTAGTAAGTTGCTATGCAGTTACTAGGTTGTTTTTTTACATGTTTCTATCCAGTTACTAGGGTGTTTTTAGTAAGTTGCTATGCAGTTACT